>JAYJLV010003896.1:0-10333 GCA_036873485.1 Torymus texanus | reverse complement strand
TTAATGCTCTTTCATAAAAGATAAAATTAGTAAGTAAATCAAATACGAATATTTTGTTATTATGTCAATCTAAGAAACGGCATATAATGGGAAAAAATCGTTTCATCCAAGCGATTAATTAGCCAGTTATACTAGCCATTTTCTAACTTCTTGGCCATTTCATATAGATGAATTTCTAGCAGGGATGTCAATATGTGAATTCAGCGAAGTTTCAAGTGATCAAATTTCATGAAATTATAATTATTCCACCGTTAATCTAGATGAGATATTGATAAAATGTTGTAATAAGTATATTAGAAGTTCAAAAATTTTACTATATTATACTGTCAAAGAGAACAATCAAATATTAAAAAACAATAAATCCTGACCATCGGAAGACCGATTTTGATAAAACTTTAGAAAAATGTTCTTTATCAAAAATAAAAATATTCGTGTTTCAGGATTTCTGCCAATGAGCCTTCGGTCGGGACTTACAGGGCCTGATATCTAATATTTTGGACAGTCCAATCCCATTTCAAACCAAAATAATTCTCGACATACTATATTTACCATAATTTGAGTATTACCAATAGAAAGCTAAAATAAAATCCTCCTATTTAAAAAGAGAATTTAAGAAAAAATTTCTAACAGTTCAAAAATTGTGCCGATATTAAATTACTTCAAAATATTTAGAAAAATTGGAAATTTTTAATTTTTTATTTTATTTATGTATTATCAATATTTACATAATAGCCCAAATATACGTAGGACATTAGATGTATGAACTATTCACATTTTTTCACGTACAAGGTTGATAAAATCTTGAGATATGAGAAGAATTCAAGCTTTCTATGCAACAATTTCAGGCATGAAGTGAATGCGAAATGGCATCAAATAGTTGAGATAAAAAGAGTACACTTTGATAATTCCTTGAAGAATTTTGCTCCAAAGAACTTGTTTGAAATTAAAATTCTTAAAACTAACTACTTAAGTGCTTAATTAAAACAAGACGTGTAATTAATTATTGTCTGAAAAGCCACTTCAATAGCTTAGCTTTCATAAGAGAAGATTTTCAAGTCAAAAATATTCCAATAAAATCAAAATATTAATTTACGTCGTTCGAAATAAGACACACTACATGTGTTTGTATATCGCAGATATTTAATTGATTATAGGTCGAGCGTATAAAACTCATAAAAATTATAAAAAATTAAGGAGCGAACTTATATACATTTTCTACACTAAATCCCCCGGAGAAGCTCTTAGTCAATCACTCACTCGCTAAGCAAACAGTTTACTAAAATTTTGATGCCGTTCCATCAATATTTCCGATAGCATCTCTAGGTTGCCACCACCGCAGCAAAACAAGGGTTCGAGCACGTTTGCCTTTTGGGAAACCTCGTCCTATACACGCTCGCGATGATGGAACACATGTTCCTTGAAAAGTAATATATTTTCTGATAGCAAGTTTTATCTATAAAAATTTAAATTACTTATTTTTTTTTATGAAAATCAAATTTTTTTCTAAAAAATATTTATCTTTCTAAAAGTAAATTCAATTAAATTTTAAAATAGCCCTAATAGATTTATGAAGTTATTATGTAAAACCATTATTAATAAAAATGAATGTCAACTCTTTATTTATTAAAGCACTTCATTTATGCTATAAACGACGATTACAATCGACTAACATTCTGACTATAAGAGAGAATAATAATTGGTATACTAATGGAATTGTTATGTTGCTTATGGATTCCTTATTCATATTTCAGTCGAACAACATCACTAATCAGATATATCCAGTATTCATAAAGAACACTTTATATTATTTTAAACAACAAGACAAAATTTAAGTATATTATAAAAAAAAACTAATGTTTTAACATAAATCATATTCTAAGCAGTATATAGAATCTAATATACGTAATAATAGGAAAGGTAAATGTATATTAGACAAAAGTAATTGTACATTAGACAGCATCTCAGGCAGTTCTTAAGGACCGACAAAATTCACTCCGCGACCTATCACCATCGACCCCGAATCACGTCCTCTCGTAACAGCACCACAATCTCTACTCATCGGTAAAACGCGATTCACCGCCAGCACGATAGGGAAGCAGACGTGCGCGCGTGCGTGCATGCACAGCCGCGAATCAGGGTAAAGTCACGAGTAAAGAGGGGCTAACCCTAGAGAGTCCCACGAGAACCCAAGCGGAAGTCGTTAAACCAGTACGCGCGCGCACGGACCGCGCGAAAAGGCTAATGCCATTCCACGTGACCGGCCTCCGTATATACACATACGCTCGCGTATAGTCTGATGACCCATGTATATATATATACACATACATACACGCGTGTATATATAGATATTGTATATACATATTCTCGCAGACGACGACGACCCTTCTTCTTTCATAGCCAGTGGATGTCTATATACACAACGCGATGACGACGGGGGGGGTAACCCTTTCGTACGCCCGTGGGGCTGTACATCTGCACGCGACGCTTGCCTTATTCATTATGCGAATCAAGGACGCCGCTGCCAGCGGCGCGGTTTGCCCTTTTTAAGTGGCCTCTTCGCAAACTCTGCGCTCTTTTCTACCCACCCACACCCGCATATACACGTGCACAGGTGCGTTTTTTTATCGTAAGGTGAATCGGCCTGATTTTCATTGTGCCGCGCGCTTAGCTGATGATGAGCGATGATTCGCGCCTCTTCGCTTCGTAAAAAATCAGTTTTACACGTCAGGTGTGGCATACTGTATGTTACGGCCTTTGATGTGGAAGCGATGACCATTAGTTTGTTTGAACGTATAGGAAGTGAGTTTTTCTTAGTGGGTGGTGCATAGTTCGAGGGATTTTCTATAGAGTTTTATTGTAATGTTATATAGAGGGGTTTATTTTGACGTGTTGTCTTGTAGTTATATGAAGGAAGCCTATAATGGGGTTCGAAAATTTTGGAAATAATGGTCGGGTCTATGTTCTTTTTGATGACAAAAATGAAAACTACTTTGAACAACTTTACTGATTAATTTTTTTTATTTATTGTTTTTCCTCCGTATAATATTCACATAATCTACTAATTCATTCTATATACTAATCTTTCTTTACTCTTCTAATCTAAATAACTACTACACCAACACTTAATATATTACAGGAAAAGTAATGTGAGAAAAAGTGATTATCATAACGGTCAGTGCAATTTCTTTCCAAGAAAATGTGTAATTTTTTTCTATTTCGAGGTAAAGGTCGCTTATTTAAAAAATGGTTTTTCATTAACTTACTGAAGATAATTGTTTACTTTGAAAATAAAGCTACAAGTGCAGTTCAGCGTTACAATGGCTGCTATTTATTATACCAAGGATATTTTTCAAAAAAATATTTACCTCTTTCTTAATTGAATTAAACAAAGTAGTTTGATGAAAAGCAGCTTTTAATAACGTGAAAATAAACAGTTCGACCGTAGATGTCAAGGCCTGTAAATTCCGTAACAGGGTATTTAAATAGAGTTTAAAAAAATCTTAATTTCAAATCTGATTATACTTATGAAAGTACTTAGCCAGCAAAGTCCGTTTCTATTAAAAAACTTTTAGAGAAAAAACTTCATAGAATATTGCTCACAAGTAGAACATTCAATTTAAAGCGCTAAAAGTATATCGCACGTTTCTCCGAGAAAATTCTCTCAATGAGTATCTCTCGACCTTCGATTTTAAATCGCAGATGAAATCTCATTTCAACGTATCGAAAATTTTAATGTCATTTTCAGTCATTATAATTTTAGTCCTATACATTTTAAGCTTTTATTGAATGTCGGTATTTCTGAACGATATAAGTCGAAGTATAATTCGGCTACATTAAGCAGAATTTTTTTGTTCATTTCTGCAAGTGCATATAGAAAAAAAACAGTTTTACTCAATAATGTTTACGGCAGCATTCTAGACAATTCACCTTTTTTTTACTGAAAAAAATGTGTGTCAAACTATTACCTTTACGTGCCCTAAACTACGTGAATTGCTTAAAAACTTAGGACGGAAATTACTTTCCATTTTAATTAATCCTAAGAGTTGTCAACAAAAAGCGTATTCACGTTAATTAGAACCGTGTGAGTTATGTTACACTTGCATGTTTCCTGGAGTCTCGGGTATCCCGTAAATTAACTATAACCTAGTGTAAACCAACAAGCCTCATGCGTACCACGCTGTCCCCACCGCATTTATATACTATATATATATATATATATAACAAAATACAAGCGCGAGCTTTATCTCGAAAAGCCCCTTTTCCGAATTAGATAAACCTGCGGCGCTGAAACATTCAATTAGCAAACACAGCACGAGTACCCGCGTGCTACCGAAAAAAAACTTGTCGACGGCTGAGAGAGAGAGAGAGAGAGAGAGATAATTTAATCCAGCCGTCAACACGCCTTAATCTCATCCTTATCTCTGGCCGCGTTTTTATCTCTCCCTCGTACAAGCCAAAACGAGGAGATATATATAGTAGGCGAGGAGAAAAGTTCCGCCTCGATATTACAGTCGTGCTGGCGCCTTTTCTTTCTCCCTCCCTTCGCTCGGTGCCTCTCGATCTTACCAATGGAAATATCCCATCGTATAATATTTTGCGCACGGGTATCCTTTGCACAGCTCGCGAGTTTCTCTTTTCGCCATTCTTATCAGACAGGCTTTATCGCGTCGCTTCCTCGTCTGCGGTCTCAATTCTTTTTCCGACACGGCGCTTATATATAGTCGACGAGAGCTTGGGGGGTGTCTCTCTATTGTTTCCGGCGAGGACGGCGAGTAATCGAGTCCGTATATATATATAGGTCTTCGTTGCTGCGGCGTTCGGTTCCCCTTGAGGAGGTCTTATCACGATGTGCTCGCGTTCTCCTTCACTTCGCATTACGTCTTTTTCCTTCCCCTCCCGCCTAGTACATTTACCGTCGTATACCATGGCTAATGGTTTTATAATTTCTTTTCTTCACTCTAGTCGAACTTCTATTTAGTGTAATCTATGATCGTGATTTACTCGACAAGTTGATTACACGTGAGAAATTGTTTTATTAAGCTGTTGTAGCATGCCAGTGATTTTTCGCGTCTATCGTAAATTTATTAATTTACAGTAGAGTTCGGTATAGAGGAAAGTAAATTAAAATTTCTGTCTATAGTGTGTTATTCATAACTTTCTAGGAAATCGTTAAATTAAAACTAGCCGTGCAGTGGAGTTTAATTAATGAATAAACTTTCTCGGGATGTTTTAAACGTTAAATTATACGGATTCTGAGAAAAAGCTTAACATTAAAGCTTTTAAATTTGCGTTCAGCTTTATCCTCAGCCCCCGTAATGAGCATGATACTCGTTACAAAAACAGATTACAAAATACTTTTATAAAAAAAATACTCCATTTACATATGCAATCACAACTTTATTACAATTAAAAACCTATCGACCTATAAACGCACACCACCGATTCACTTTACAAAATCTTTCTATCGCTGCTAATAGTACCTCATCAGTTCCTTATATCATACCTTCCAAACCTGAAAATTACACGAACAAAAAAAAACGAATAGACTCCTTCCTTCGCTTATTAATTCAATTATGCGGTCTATAAATCTCAATCCTCCATTGCACGAACGTAGACATGACTTTGAAACACGCGAGAGACGCGAAGCGACCATACCACCAACGATGAGATGCGTGCGCGCACGTTGACAAGCGGTCAGTAGGCACCGGCTAGCTGTTGCTCTCGATCCCTGTTGTAGTTTTCGCGACGTGTACTGTGACCTCGAATAGACGTGTGGCTCTGTATGCTCGTGAGTTGGAGAGGCGATGTTTTGTTTTACACTGATGAGTGCACGGAAGTAGATAATGCTAGGGTTTGATCAGACGCTGAGTGAGGTGGCAATTACTTCGAAGGTTATTAAGTTTTCGTGTTGTTTGAGAATAAATATAATATTTTAACGTTGAATTAAATTTTTTAAACTTGTTTTATGTGTAAAGAAAATTGAACACGGGGATAGAGAGATAATTTACCAACTATTTCAAAGTATTCTATATATAATAAAATGTAGCTTATAGTTTAAGTAAATTTAAGTAAAGGTTGACAACATGGCTTCAACAATTTCATCCAGTATTTTTAGACATTCAAATTTTGTCAAATTATATGAGAATATGGCTTTCGATGGTGCACAGTTGTTACATGAAAATACATATTTCACCAGCTGAAAAAGTCGCACCTACAAAAAAAAAAAAAATCAAACTCCTCGCATGGGTGACCTGATAGGGATTACACCACAAGCACTATCGTGTACGCCCGGATAAATAACAAATCCCGGTCAGTTTTACCCGCCACGATGCATCAGGCATTTAACAAAGTAAATGATAAATCCTTGGCGTCGGCTCTAACGTGCGGACCGTCCACGTCCATTATCCATTGTCTGCCGCATTAATAAAGAGCGAAGCCCCGTCGACTGACGGCAAAGGGCTAAAAATTAATATCTCAAAATCAAATTCAAATTTTCAGCCCTACTACTAGCTCTTTTCCTCTCTCTCTCTCCCTCTCTTTATCTCCCTTTAGAGCACGACGATATATAGCAGCCCTCGCCGAGTGCAGAATCGATCCAGCGAGTCGGAAGGGACCTTACACACGGGATGCGGGTCGCGCATATATATATATATATATATATATATATATATATATAAACACACACATGCACCAGCAGCAGGAAGCCTAATGCCTTGCAATGGTGGACCGGTCGAGACGAGGATAATGCGAGAAATTCGCAGAGTTAGGAAGAGAGAGAGAGAGAGGAATCGAGTTCAGTAACGTCTTTAAGTGCGTCCGCGTCCTCGCGTTTGCGATCTTTTTTTTTGCACTCGACTGTAGAAACGAGAAAGGTGTATAGGGTAAATGACGTTATGTAAGTTCTCGTGGGAAAATGAAGTTACAAGGGGTATAGCGAAGGAGTGTGAGCGTATATGTGAAGTTTATTGCTTTTATCGAACGAGTCCAATGAGTTTGAAACCGTTGTTAAGAACTTTTCGTTACGCGAGCATTGGAATTCTTCGATATTATATTCTATATGTGTATAGCGAGTTTAGCAAATAAACACGAAGAGAGAAGTTATTTCAGGGGGTCTAACAAGAGTATGCAGATAAAAAGCGTATACTCGGCGCGCGTGCGTTTTAATAAAATGCTCCTGAGATAAAGTGCGTAACGTAGTCGTATACGCTTGTGCGAGATATTTTTTCTCCAACGTTGCTTATTTATCTATAAAATGTATGACTTTATTAATAGAAAATCTTTATTTAAAAGCAAAGGCTTAACGCGCACGAGTCATCGTCATACGCAGTCATTTAATTTTATAGTATATTTTCAATATTAGCATTATACTTATTTTTACTAACTATATATTCGTTAAATTCATTCATAATTCTTGTTAAAATAGGTAAATACAATAGAGTATTTTAGAAAGTCATAAGCCATGCAAGCTATACAAGAATAACCATAACCACTATATCATATTATGAGGAAAGCAAAAAAAAAATGTCAAATGTTCGTCGAAAAAACCATTCTGAATAAAAGATCATCCACTATAACCGTCGAATCTCACGACACGAGTTCCCTAATTATCCCCCACAAAAACGAAATTAATCATCAACAGAAAAGCACAGCAGCCCCGCACACAAAACTGGTGCGCACATATATACAAAAAAGCCCGGGCGCGGAAATAAAGCTCTTCCCCCGACAACAGAATGGAGCTGACGAACAAGTCTAAGAGTGAGGGAGAGGGAAAAAGGCAGTACGAGTACAAAGGTGAGCCGAGTGAAAGAAAGAACGAGCGCTGCACGGTGAAACTTCGCGGCCCGCGCGGAGAGAGAGAAAGAGAAAGAGAGAGAGAGAGAGAGAGAAGAAGAGGAGAATGAGACAGCGGAAAGTCTGAGGGTAGAATACAGCAGCTCTCGCTCGCGGGCGCTGGAAAAAAGGGACGCGCAGTGGGAGAGCGATAGAAGTCATATATAAGGGAAGGATATGACGAGAGCGCAGAGAGAGAGAAGCACAGCAGGGCGAGAGAGAGAGAGAGAGAGAGAGAGAGAGAGAGAGCAAAGCGCGCGCGCGCGTGTAGTACCTACGCGAACGCTCGCGCGCGCACCGATCAATAAACAGCTGGACTCACCGCCGCCGCTGCCGTCGCCGCCACTATACCGACGCCGCACAGCGACTCGCATCTTCCTCAGATATATAGAAAGCAGAGCATGTCGCTTTAACATAAACTCTCATATACAACGTACTTGACGCTAGCGTGTATATACATACATGTGTGTGTGTATATATATATGTGTATAAGCTCTTATATGAATTCTTTTGAATAAAGCGCTGCACGCACGTGTCGCTGACGGCCCGTGAACGATTGGGGATGCGCCGAGCTACGGGCGGGAAACGGCAAATGATTTGTGCTAGACGGGCTGAAAGCGATAGGAGAGATGAAGGCTGACGTATGGGTTGGGGTAAAGGCGAAGGGAAAGTACGTGTGATAGACGGCGAGTGAGTCAATTTTGTTGATAGTTGTGGTGTCGGTAAACGTAACCGGAATAGTGAATGTAATTGATGACAAGTGTGTAAGAAAATTGGTATAGTTGTGTGAATGCGAGTAGAGGTATTGTAGATGTAAGGGTTTGTTGTGTATAAAAATAATAGTTGTGTGGAAAAAATGTTATTGGATGAGATGGTTATGTGTTTAAAGGAAGAAGTGTCAATGAACTGGGAAAATAGTTGAATATTGGAGACAAGCGAATTTGTTTCTTACTGTGTTAGATTTAGGATATTAATAAGAAAAAGTAATGAAGTAGCAGCAAGATACATATATAATAAAAAAATGGAATCGTATAATATGACTTTTTCAAATTCTACTTATTTAATATTGATTCGATAACACTAGAAAGTGTGATTGTCCAAATCTCAAGTGGGAAAATAAACTGGTTCTAGTTATTTTCTGTGAGCTCCCTTTCTTGCCTCGGGAAAATCGATATCATCATTTTTAAATCCATGAATTTCAAGTAAATAGCTTAGAAGCTGAACTCTAGTAATATACTATTTCACGGTATACCGTAATATGTATATATATGTGTATAGAAAAAGAAAAAAAAATGAAGAAGAGTTTACTCAATCTGCTGCCTTCATTATAAATATATTACGACGACGGTGGCGAAACAGCTTCCTGACATCTATATTCATTGTCACGTTAAATTGATACAAGTTAAAAGGATTAGAAGACAAAGATTGAAGGATCTATTTCTATGTATGACGTTACGGGGATGATAGTAGTTTCTAAAAGTTATAATACTTTTTAAAAATACGATTTTATTGGAATTTTGATTGGTGATCCAGATATAATATTTTTTGTGCAAATTTTCATTTATTTAAAAAAGGCATATTTTTGTATATTTACAATTATAAACCAACGCGAAGTTTCGTATTGAATTGCAGGGTAACAACTTTACTATACAAGAGCAAGGGCGTCTGTTAGAGTTACGACAGTGGACAAGTGAGGTCATTTTGACGGAAATAGTTATTATACCAGATAAGTTAATATAACTCCTCCAACAAAATGAACATTAGCAAGACTGTCTTTTTCATTAATATGATTTATGTCACATATGGTACTCCATTCTATTTTACCAACTAAATTTAGTTATAATGTTCCAGATTTTTGCTTTAATCTTCCTATCCTATATTTCACAATTAAACCTAAATTCCGGTATGGACAAGTTTAATATTTGGTTATTCCAACTCGTTGAAATATTTATTATAAAAGAAAATATCAAGTAACACATTTATCAGAATTCTCCAGCTATTGAAATAATTAAATTTATTTCGGATATTGTTACCTTCATAAAATCAATAACTGAACCCATATAATGCATAAATGAATTGCGATGCTAACAGTAACACCTTAAGTACTTCATCCGGTCAGTATTTACTAAACTAATCCATCCGTAAACTACACTTGAAAAGAAGTTGAAAGTAGCATTTAATTTTCCCGCAACCAACTGGTTAGCTAAGTCCCTCCCTCGCTTATATATAGAGTTGCAACTCTCTTTTCCTCACCTCGAACTTTGCAAAAGATTGAGGGGGCGCGTCGAGAAACGGCGAACTCTTCCCTCTGTATACAGATCCACCTATATACATACTATACACATATACAGAGTCCGAGCAGCAAGCCAACGCTGATGGACTAGGAATTTCCGCAACCTGATTTTCGAGGTCTTGATTGGCCCTCGTTGCCTCTCTCTCTCTCTCTCTCTCTCTCTCTCTCTCTCTCTCTCTCTCTCTCTCTCTCTCTCTCTCTCTCTCTCTC
>JAYJLV010003874.1:0-10335 GCA_036873485.1 Torymus texanus | reverse complement strand
TCTCTCTCTCCCTCAACCAGCGAGTGCGCGCGCGCGCGTCTTCCTCCGCGTGCGCAGGGCCCTATACCTCTCTCACTTACTCGCTCGCTCACGCTTCTTCCCGCGCAGGGACCCTTATTCTCTCTCTTTCTCTCTCTCTCTCTCTCTCCGCCTCCTCCGCCCCTCCTCAGCCCAACTCCCTCTCTCTCTCTCTCTCTTATCGCTCTCGCATCCTTGCTCGCGCGAGCGACCACAGCGTTATATACACCATAGAGGTCGGGTGAACTGTAACGAGGAGGATTTTGCAAAATTTAAGTGTCTCTCTCTTTCTATGTGATGTGGACAAGACGACGCCGACGCGCAGCATGGGTTTGTAAAATTGTGGGTGGTATATATGTAACTGTGTTGAGCTACGTAGTGTACCTATATATACTGCACACGTATATATAATGTACCAAGAGAGGGAGTATAGAGATTTTTGCACGCGGAGGTAGTTTATTCGCGACACGATCTGTACGTGCGCGGGATTCGCAAAAGGGATATACATACGTATATATATGTACTGAGGTCTCGTTGTGTACACATATACTGGCGAACTTTTCAAAACGTTACATAAAGCGCGGGCAGTTCATGAGTTCGCAGAATAACGCGGACGCGTGCACAGAGCAGAAACACCACGGAGAGAAAGAGAGAGAGAGAGAACCGACGTTACATTTTTCCCTCCTTCCTCTTTCTCTCTCTCCTTCTATTCCCCCTTCGTCGTCGTCGTCGTCGTCCTATCAACCTCTCTTTCTTTCTTTCTCTCTCTCTCTCTCTCTCTCTCTCCCACCTTCTACTCTCAAGCCCTCTTTGTCTCTCGCTCTCGCGCGCGTTCTCCACTCCATTCATTCCTCCTCCTCCTCCTCCTCCTCTTCTCCTTGCTTTTTTCGCTCCACATCGCTCCCTCTCTCTCTCTCTCCCTCTCTTCCGCGAGACATACAACGCTTGCTTGGCCTTCGCTTCCTCGCTCGCTTACCCGCGCGCCCCCGCGAGAGAGTTTAACCCGAGAAAGAGTATAAGAGAAAGAGAGCAGAGAGCTACCTTTTACTCGCCTGCGCGCGATCAATTATCGTGAGCGCACAACGTGCGCGCGTTTGGTTTAGGCCTCCGTTAATGTGTATCGAAAGGAGGGTCGTATAAGAATAATCCTTTTTATTTTGGATGTTTTGCCGTGACCGCGAATCGAGAGACGATGCTGGGTTTTATTACAAAGTGGAAAGGGTGAGAGAGAAAGACGGCGTGGAATTAATGTTTTAGGTTGAAAAAAAAGGGGCGGCAAGGAGGAGTCCCGTCATTATATACGGCATTGCTGTGTTTCTCACTGCCCGGCTATGAAAGACTTTTTGACGAGGTGAAATTTTCACTTTTAACGAAGAAAGTGTGGTTGCAGAGGGCCGGACTGGACTGTTGCCAGAATGGTCGTAGAGGTGAATTTATTTAGGGCATGATGAGGCTGTTTTTTTTTGGTATCTGCGAAGTGGGAATATTTGAGTATGTTAAAATGTGAATTAAATGTTTTATATGTACTTGATTTTTCGTAACTATTATTAATGTACTGAAAAATGTTGATGGATATAATTTAATTTTGTAAAAACGACAAATATACCATAATCCTTATAAGAAAAATGCGCAACACATAAAACATTAGTATAACGAAAAAAAAAAGATTGTTATTAACGTGATTAAGTTATTATAATCTAATTTCAAGATTTTTACAACTTATACGTATATATACACACACATTATTTATTTATTGAAACAGTGTAAAAAGAACTGCCCCCTCTCTTTCGTTATAATTATTTTATTATTGTAATTACACACTTTACCTTCGCGCTGTTTAACTTTCCATCATCTATATTAGGGAAAAATTATTAACTCTAAACTTTCATTCATGCAAATTGCACGTCATTAAATTTTCGTTATAATTAATTTTTAACCGTATTTTTCTTCTTTAACTTTTCGTCAATATTTGAATATGAAATTGCATATAATTCCCCATGCCGCACGCATTCCGCACGCTCAGTTAAGTAGAAAATGCAAGGTTGTGTAAGACAAAGTATTTCAGTTTGATCGCTCGAACGTGAAACTGTCTCTCTTTCTACACTCCTGCAATCATCAATTTACTTTATACTAAAACGTTTACATAAAGAAAGTTATCGGGGGCGCGGCGCACTTGGGCTTTCTCAATCACTGATAAATTGAAAAATATACCGTTACCTAGAGATCACTCGTGTGCGTCTAATAATTGATGAAAAGTCAAAATCGATGCATCAATCACCTTCTATATATACATTAAAATTATACACAAACATTATATATACATTTCCGCCTCACGTTAAAAACAAAAACACTCTCTCTCTCTCTCTTTCTCTTCACTTTTAAAATACAACATTTTCGCTCGAAAATTCCCTCGTCGCGCGTGCATAGTGAGTGCGTATATAATAAAACTAAAAGTCATCCTGGGTAAACAGTGGCTACGACGGTCGCAACTCACCGCGAACGACACTATTCCGCGTCGTTAGCGCGACATTACCCAGAGCCGTACGCCGCGTTTATACGAACAATTACGAAGCGGGTAGCAGCAGCAACAGCAGCAATGTATATATCCTATACGTATACGTGTATGTATATATACATGCGCAGTAGGAACCGAACAGCCGGTTTCTCTGCCAAGCGCGCACAGCAGGACAATTACTTTAAAAATCGTTGAAGCGCGCACGCGCGAGACGCTCGTTCCCGAAAGAGAAATTATTCTTCAACGATGTTATATACCGGTTGTGGGCAAAGGTTGCAGAAAATTGCTTGAGGATGATTATACGATGATGGGGGTGTAAAAATGAGGAATTTTGTTGTGACTCTGGTTTGATTGTTTTGAATCGGTTTAATTTTGTAAAAGATGGTATACAATGGTAATAAATTTGCAGTATACAAAGTAGTGGATGTAGTGTTCACAATTATTAAATTCTATTTGAATATTCGATCTTTTATGGTCATGGTAATGATTATTGTATCGGAATCTTCTATATACGAAAATTTTGGAATTATGCACTTACAGAATTAATTTTATTTTTCGTGCTCATGTTATATGTGGTATATTCTAATCTTATCAATAATATTAACACTTTTCTGTAAAAATATAATCTTTCTCATACATCGAAGGACTAAATCGTATATACTAAAAAAAAAACAAAAAATATTTTTTCAAGTTATCAAAGTTCACTTGTTACAATACTTTTTTCTTCATGACATTAAAACAAAATTTAAAATTGTACAAAATTTATGTAACCAGACTAAAAACTATGTACAGCAATACTAAATTGTCAAAATCTTAAAATAAACGTGTATTTGATCTCTTCATAATATATTCTATTCTACTACTTCTAATTAGCACTAATAACGCATTACTTATACATTCGACATTATCTTTGTAAATTACACTGTTTTTCACACCTCAGCGCACGCCTCGCCACCCAGCACAACATCCTGATACACCAAATTATTACTACAGCAGCCCGTCGTCCTCTCCCTTCTATTCTCCAACCACATCACCACCTGCTTGAAATTCGGCCTACGTTCCGGTTGTCCAGCCCAACACATATCCATAAGTTCGTTTAATTCAGCCGGTGCATCGCTCACTGCCTCAGGTCTACCGTTTTCCTCGAGCAGATGCTTCAACAGATCGCCATCCGCGACATGCGAGTAAGGAAAGTCGCCGAGGGTCGCGATCTCCCAGAGGACGATGCCATAGGACCAGACGTCGCTTTTACTGGTGAAGGCCCGTCTACGAATTGCTTCTGGGGGCATCCAACGGATGGGTAAACGACGTGTGCCTCCGCCGTTGAGCATGTAGACGCCTTTACGTGAGAGGCCGAAGTCTGAGATCTGATAGATGGATTGGGAATGTTTACATGATTTATGTATTATTGAGATAATATACAATTATTCGTGCAATGAACGTATTTAATTATCGATGAGGATGAAAAAAATTTATGACAATATTTAATTTTATTCTAAAATTACATAATTTCAACTACATCAAAATACGATTCGATTTGAATCTTATGATTTTATTTTCATTTTCATTCAACAACCAAAAATAGATCTTTTTCTATTACAACACTGACAAACAAACAAAAAAAAAGAACCAATGAAAAAAATACAACTCTCCAAAGCAACAAATCAAGCGCTATATAAGCGCGTTCCTTACCTTGAGCACGAGATGCTCGTCCATTAAAACGTTCCTTGCGGCCAGGTCCCGGTGTACGATGCCCTTCGCTTCGAGATGTTCCATGCCTCGGGCAATTTCGAGGGCGAAGCGCGCCATTTCCGCGTGGCTGATCATGGCACCACCCTCAGTTGCTTCGAACTCGGCTACATCCTCCGGCTTGAAGTTATTCGCGAAGAAGACCGGCGTCGTAGGCGTCGAGGGTGACAGGCTACCCAGACTCGTTGAAATGGCTAATGGTGCATGGTGAAAAGAAAAACAGCGCGTGAAGTTGAGATCATGGTATGCATGAATTTAAATAGGATTTATTCTGATTTGTATATATGCGTGGAATATTATGTTTCGTTCATTCTACCCTGTTGGGTTGCAATAATTCATATTGCCTGTTTGTCTATACGTATATAATATGTCCAGTTAAGAAATAAATTGAAATAAATTGTCAAGTTGAAGTAAATTTCAATGGTATTAGAAAGTTCTTGGAATTAATAACAATCTAGATTTTAATAAATCTATTATAATTTTTATAAATTTTTCAACAAGTTGTAAAGAAAAAATTAAGGATTACCAGCATTATATGATATAAAGAAATGGTACCATTAATACTCGTATAGATATAATGTTCTTTTTTTTTTAAATTTTTTATTATGATAAAGCATTTGATAACAAGATAAACAAATATAGCTACCGTATATCTGACGATTCAAGCGTATAGTGCGTATAAAATATTTTAATCAAATAGATTTTTTAATGATAAATTATTTAATTAAAAAATTATCTATAAGTTTCATCCTTTTCTTATCTCTATATAGAGTTACTACATTCATTCATGTACATATCAAATAATACGAAAGCTACACTCACTTTTGGCACTATTAACACCAGGACTCTCCAGCGCGCTACCACATTGACTTTCGCAGCAAACCTCAGCGCAACCACCGTCGCGCATCCTGTGCAGATAGCCGAGTAAATCGCCACTGGGCATGTACTCGAGGACGAGGCATACTGGATTGGAGGGCAGTGTACAGCAGCCGATTAGGCCTACAAGGTGTGGGTGTGAGCCAGCAATTTTCGTAATCGCGATCTCTTCGAGAAGTTGCTGACGAACTTCTGTTAAAACAAAGAGAAATCAGTAGTAGTTTTATCCAGTATATAAATAAAAGTGAAATTATGATCCTTAAATATAAAGGTATAGCAAAAGTGAACATTTGCAACAAATAATAAAATTACAAAATGACCATTTTTAACTATACATTTGTCATTTTTTTAATGCGGTAAATGTTTCATCTTCATGCTTCAATTTTCAGAGTAAAAAAAGCTGTTAGATGTTTGAATTGGGAATCCGTAAAGCAAATATCGATCCGATCTGGAGAATCATTGGGATAGGCTTGAGTAAACTTGCGCAAAATCGCTCTTAGATAATCCAAAAACGTAACGACTATATCAAGAGGTTAAATAATCGTTGGTTTTGCGTGACAATGCATTCGATATAGGCCAACCGAAGTTGAACAATCCAATTAAAAGACGCGGTAACCGGCAATTGCGAAATTTCGCCGATAAATACGTTAAAATATGATTTTCAATTAGCAAATGAGAGATATTTGTCTTTCGAAGCTCCATATAGCACTGACAAATATCCGTAACAGTAAATGTCTTTAAAGAGCCTAATAAAGCCAATTAAACTCGAAAGCAAATTTAATAAAATTTATAACCGTATAAAAGCGTACAATGTATCTTCTCTTATACCGGCTGATTGTAACGACCAAAAGTCGCATATCGCGTCGCCAACTACATGAACGACACGAAATTAATAAAATAACACCACCGTATAATATACCAAACAACAAACATACATATATATACATATATATGCATACGTATATACACTACAGTACAGCCATTAAACCTCTAATTACACATCGCAGCGTCTTACCACTATCGTACCATCAATTCCCATCACCTTCCGAAATCTCCCCAATTTTTCAGTACTCCGATAAAAAAAATTATACACCTCTCTCTCTCTCTTTCGAAAAACACACAGACACAGACACATATGGCAATAATAAAAAAAACCCCCCTCCGCATTTACCTAATTGCACTCGTGCTGAGTCGGAGCTCGTCAGGGACATTTTCACGGCGACTGGAGTTCCTGCTGCTCTTACCTCCTTCTCCTCCTTCTCAAGATGGGCAAGATAAACTCGACCGAATTGGCCCTGGCCAAGCTCGCGTTCAAGTCTCAGTCTGCGGTACGGTATCTCGTGAGCGTCCGCAAGATCCTTGCGTTTGGCTTCCTGCAGAGTGTGGAATGAAAGAAGGAGAGAATCGTAAAAAGAGGACACGTGTGTGTATGAGAGAGAGAGAGAGAAGGAGAAAAGTTCGTGTTATGCGAGAAGGTTGTGAAAAAAATGCAGTCGCGTGAGGTAGGGCGAGATTAATTCCGGAGAGGTAAAAGAGTTTTTATAAGGTTCTTTAATGTTGTTGTTGTTGTTGTTGTTGTTGTTGGGACCGAGAATAGGGTGGTTTCAAATGTTTCGGTGCTCTAAGTGTTTGTGAAAGTATTTTAAAGGTGTAGACGGGAGGGTGAAGTGGATGATGATTATTACCTCGATCTCTTGGTCGACGTATAAAATGTTATGATTCTTCAAGAGAGCTTCGATTTTCGGATTTTGCAAAACCGACGCCACTGGCCTATAAAAAAGCAATAAAAAATTCGTTAAAACTTATCATTAAATTCACCATATTAATTGAATTCTTTTGATTATTACACTTTTTGCATACTAACTTTGGCGATCTGCGGTCCAATGAAAGCGCCTTATAATCTCGATGCTTCCTCACGTACCCGATAATGCTAAAAATTCCGCTTGACAGTAAAAACAGTGCCATTAAACCCGTCAATACCATAGCCTGTAACCCCACATAATATGCTATTTTTATAAATTCAAAATTAATATACGAAATTCTATATATAGGTATATACATAAAACACTAACGGTCACGTTTTTGTGATAAAACGGCAGATGGTTGCGAGGTTTCTTCACGGTGTACGAACCTTCACGGCCAGAACATCCATTCGAGTCCTGTGCTGTGACGAAGATTTTCGTTCCCTTTTTCAAACTCATCTCGTCCCATACAAACGAATAGTCACTCGCCCTCCCAGTGTATATTGTGGTCTTGTTGTAAACAACTAAACCACTTGATGATGTTAACTCTGGTATTCCAACGCTGTGAATAAAGAAATTCTATTAATTTAACAAAAAAAGAAAAAGGTATAGGTCAATTGATGCACCTGCGGTATATTACGATCGTAGGTTATCTTATCGCGCATGTTTGTGTACACATTTTTCAAAGAAGAAGTTTACACATAGCCGCTCTATACTAACATTACAAAAAAGAAACTAATCTATAACTTTCGTTTTCCCTTATTAACTCGTCAGGCCAATTAAAAGTGAAACGAAAAATCGAACGCTCCCAATCGAACATTAGATTCAAACGTAAAACAAACGAGATCATCGTAAAAAGTGTTACGCTATATGTACATATACATATATACACACGAGCAACTATGATCAATTAAATACGACGCATTGACAAAAATAAGTAATCCAGAGCAGTCGATCAGAGCGTTTCTAATTAGTTACATATTGAAACAACGCAATTGTTCTATGACCGATATATATATAGTATATCGGCAAACGGTTTTGTCTGTGTATTAAACGCTGGCCTTTTTTCCGTGTAGCGAGCGGCAACCGTGACGAGCCGAACGCGCGCACGCGCGCGCTTATCGTTGTAGTTGCTCTAGCTAAGAACGCGCGCGTGATATCTCAAGTTGAAATTCAATTTGTAAGATAGTTTTGAGAGGAAAACCACGTGTTTACCAATTATTGGACAATGCAGTACACGTGTTAACGCGAAGAGGTCGATCAAGCGTTAATAATAGCAGAGCGAATAGGTAGAAGAATGTATTAAGTGTTAATTCACGTTGTTGTTGGTTTATAGATTGAATGGTGTAAAAGTGTTATGAGATGTAAGATAATCTGCTGTTTAGTGAATAAATTATTAGTTTTTTTAAATAATTATATACATTTTATTATTGTTCTAATGTGCCATTTTCAATCTGAATAATGTACATTGTACTATAAAATACTGTATTGATACTATGGTGTTTTGCAACTTTAGAGAACATTTAACGAAGCAAATAAGTAGAATAATTGACTTTAACTGAAGTTCTTTATGCAAGTGTGGTTAAACAAATTATCTCAGTCGATATCTATAATTGAGTGAAAAACAATGTAATACTTACATTCTATTATCGTACATTTAAACGATTTTTTCAAGAAAATAATTTAACAGTCGAGCAAAAACCTATAACATTACAGTTATTTAGAATTAGAGCGTGTATTAAAATTTGCATTACTCATAACTAAACGTAATCGTAGAATTTATTTTAAAATTACCATTTGTAAATAACTCTAAAATAAAAAACTGAAAATGTTAATAAAAATAAACTTTAATACATAACATTTGCCGTATATATTTATTAATTTTTTCAAACCGATAACTAATATAATCCACCAACAAATCTTTATAACTACTACAACAACAACACCTCTACGATTCTCTATAAAAACAATAACGAGAAAAAAACCACCTATATACAAAAATAAACAAAGACAACTCTGAGAACCTCAGTACACACATACTTCTTCCGTAACCAGCATACCAAAACCCATTATCATTCATCCTCGCGCCGTTACCCGTTACCCACACTACATACATGCTCGCTTATAAACGTCGCGCAAACGACGCGGTCGGTCCTCTGCGGTCATATATGCAGAGCAAGTTTGTCGGCTGTTTTTTTCCCGCGCGCATATATGTATATACAAGAAAAAAGTCCCACGGCTACATATATGTACATGTATATATAATAATTAAACGCACTCACCTGACTTTGTATGCCACGACAGCGTCGACTATGCGCCTTGGCGAATCATCTACGCGCCAGCTGACCTGAAGGCTACCGTTGTGCAGGAGTCGCGAATTAACAATTGGGGTTGGGAGACTGTTTAAAGCTCCATCGCAACTACATCGGCCGCCTACGCATTGAGGGACTGTGTAGATGATCTGCAAGGGAAGAACAATGACGCGTTACGGTCATTGAGAAGATTTCGAGAGTAGAGTATATAAAGAGAGAGTGCGAGACGAGGTTTGGATTTTTTGATGTGAAAATTTTGTAAGTTCGCGTAAAAAGTCTTTACGTATGTGTGCTTTTTTAGTGTGGTCTATTAAACAACCGTGGTTTTGATTACCTAACTTGTCAGAGTTATTAATTTCATATATACTACTTTATCTCGGATAACTTGTTATCTGGTGCTCTTCACTTACCAAGAGATTAATATTTCCCAGTATATTTAGTTATGTTATATTTTATTCTAAGAATAAACTCGAATCCTATCAGAATGTTTCTATTTTGGGTTTCTTCTTTTTTATTGAATGCTAATCAAAATTAATAACATTTTACTGTTTAAAATCACTATCAGATTTATCCTTATTAAAATATAACAGTTCTTAGCGAATTATTTTGTATAGGTAAATGTCCACATTTATAATTATATATATATATATATATAATAATTCTGAAATATAATATCCTCTCGGAACAGAAACTCGACAAGAACTGATAAAAAATCCCTATCTCTCCATACGTATGTTAGTCATCGTGACTATATCATTTAATATCGTAGATCACTAAATTATCCGCAAAGTTTGACATTTATCAACATAGTTTACCGGAATATTACGTTCTTATATTTACTATGACATTAGATGTATTAGCTTCTACTACACAAGTTCAATCAACAATCACGTAAAACCCTTGCCAGAAAAAATAAAAGCATTTAACAAAAAAAAAATTACAATTTACTCCTTCATCGCCTTTCCTAATACAAAAATAAAAAACTTTTCCAATCCCATCGTCCCCGCAACCAATCCAAAATCCAATTCTTTCATCCCGCTTCATACCCCCGGTAAAAAAAGTTTAGCTAAAAAAAAAAGCTGTAAGTAATAGGTGAAAAATATAACTGTAATGCATGGATTTC
>JAYJLV010003863.1:0-10335 GCA_036873485.1 Torymus texanus | reverse complement strand
ACACACACACACACACACACACACACACACACACACACACACACACACACACACACACATACACACACACATACACATACACGCGTCGTATAAACCGCGCGTGTACGCGAATAATAATATCATCTCGTCGCGTATATTTCATTTTTACCGACGCGTCGGCACATTATACTGTATTTATCGGCATAACCATGGTAGTCCCCCGTCAGATCTTTTATCGCACGCTCGCTTGATTGCGGCCTATATATATATGTGTATATATATATAGGATAAATAGTGTGTGTGTGTGTGTGTGTGTGTGTGTGTATATATGTGTAGTCATATATCTATGTATATATACACATTTGTACGAGTGTACGGGCGCGATGTCAGCGAACCGCGGCGCGACGAGTGTATAACGAGCAATTGGAATCCCATCGAGGCCCTTTGCTCGCTTATTGAGTCCCCGCGACAACCATATATAGATACACATATATAGGCATATACATATACCGATAGATATATACATATATACGTATAGATGCACATATATCGCGGTAAACGCGCGGGAGCGCGAAACGCACCTGATTTCCCTAGCGGTGAGTGCAGAATCGCTCGCGTTTTCCCTCCTCTCATCCCTTCATCCCTGTGTGTATGTATATATGTATCCTGTCGGTTCGTCTAGATGCAACAATGTTATGGGCATCCGCGTAAATCTATATGTATATATTCGACTGTATCTGTATGTGTGTATGTGTATGTGGGGGGAAGGGTATGTATATCTGGAAAGCTTCAGAGACGCGTATAGTATGTATTCGCAGTGTGCGAATAACCGCGCCTTGGCTTTATTTGCTTATAACGGATGCCGACAAAACAACAAACGTGTGCGATTGTGAAAAATTAGCGTTTTACTGTTATATACATATGCAGAGTGTGAATGATGAGGTTGGGCGTGTGAAATGGATGGTAAAAGCACGAGTGGTGCTTTTTTAACGTGGTTTTTTTGGGGGGGAAAGATGGAAATAATAAGGTAAAAGTACGAATTAAGGCAAATACATTATTATTATCTGTACTAAAGTTAATATCGATATATAGATTCTAGTAACTATAACAACAGATTGCGTTTCCTAATTTATTAGACATAAAGATAATACTACCAGCTATTTACTGGGTGTATTTACGTAAGATTAAGGATAATTTTTGTCCAAAAAATAGCCTCATATACTCGAAAAGATAGATTAACTGCGGGTATTCGAAAAATATATGAGCTATACCTAATATTATTTTCCTATTACGTCGCGAAAAAGAATAAATCATTTTTTGCTGACAATAATTCGATTTTTTAAAGCTCAACTTTTGAACTTCATTCGATTTTTTAAAACTTATAAGTTATTAAAGAATCAATATTTTATAGTTCTGAAAAAGCTCTGGCAAGCTCTCACTCTAGTTTTATTTTCATCTCCGAAACTTCATACTAAGTTGTTTTTAGTCAAATAAATCAGGACCAAACTTTAATTTTTAATTATTATAAAAATATTAAATTATTGTCATACCGTCTCACTCTAGTTTTATTTTCCTCTCCGAAACTTCATACTGAGTTATTTATAGTAAAATAAATCAGGGCCAAACTTTAATTTTTAATTATTTTAAAGATTAATTTGCGTCAAAGATTAGCTTGACCTATTAGGTTGTAACAACAGACTAACACGCCCCAGTGTTTGTAATGAAAACTCGTACGTTTCGATCGATTAACCGTTTTTCGAAATTAAAAATATGTCACTGGTCTAAATAGCGTAAAATCTATATCGTCGAATCCATTTCAAATCGAAACAGCGAGACTACGGTCATACATATTACAAAACATTGCTAACCGAATGCAATGCTAGTGAAACCGAAAAATAAAACCATACGTATCAAATGATTTCAAGAGAAAAATAGCATACTTAAATTTCAAAATTATCGGTGATATGACCGCAGTCCACTGTTCGATTTAAAATGGATTCGATCATAAAGTATAGTCTATTGATGTATATAATGATATTGCGATGCTGAAAATTAAGCCGTGAAATGAGAAACTATGAAAGCCTTATTTTGCTAGCATGCAATGTAATCTCACTCTCTTTCTCTAGGCGTATGATCAAGAATCTATACGCTTATAAATAAACATAATTACAATATCTCTGAGAATATAACAAGCGTCTATTTTTAGTCCACTGTCAAAGTTAGTAAAATAAAAGATAATAAAAATTTTGCATATATTTTAAATAAAAAAATGATTTTATACTGTATTGTAAATAGGCGTCAGCTTTTCATCAATTACTAATGTATTTATAGTCGCTGTTATTTAATTAATTTACGCCGATAACAGTATGAAATGTACTTTCTTTTATTGTTTGCTGACGGGTCATCATCACTCAGTATCCGAATATGTCATCTAACACTTTTTTAAAAGCCAAAACAAATAAGTCACACCCGTTCATTTGTGTAAATTACGTATATATAATCTGATAAATGAATGTAACTTTGCAGAATTTTTTTATTACTCAATGGTTCCATTGGCAAAATATTTTCAATAGCGATATTTTCTTGAATAATGCTCTTTTATCATTTCAAGCAGATACTTCGCATCTTATATTATTTCTCACATAATAATTTGTGAAAAGTTTATATAAATTCTTATATTTAGTCTCGTTTCTCCCGTCACTCCTACAGAAACCACCTTATCTTTGGTGATCGCCTGAGGCACAGTTCCACATACTCCACCGAAGTACCACTTTAGAAAAATTACTGTGCTATATTAGAGATTTACCTAACAACATAATAAATTTCTCGATATTTTTAGTAAAGTTTCCTAAAAATTATAGTAATTTTTGCAAAGCCATCGATTAACTTATACAAACATTCGCTTCAATGTGAAAAATAACTACAATTTTAATGCAGTAAAATACAATACACCATTATATTTGAAGTTATTATTATACTTAATACCACTCTAATACTTAGAATAACTAACACTATACTTTTTACCTAATTAATTACGCTTTCAAAATAGTCACCAGCCTCTCAGTACCCACCTTTTTCTTTTGAAAGAATTTTCTTCTCCTAGCAAAATTCTACAATGTCTGTTTCATTTCTCCTTCATAACATTATTCTTTTTTTCAGATGATACTCCTTGTCTTGTTTATAGTGTTACGTACGAGATGGGAGGCGAGTGAATGAAACGAATAAGTCGCGTAAAAAATATGCGACAACCGGGATTCGAACACATGGACCCGAGGATTCTAATCCGGCACTCTACCAACGGAGGTTTACTTGAAGGCCTCGCGCACATCTTATTCTTATCGTTATGCTGACGCGTCAGGGCTCGGATGTACGGTCGAGCAGCTGAGCCCGTGACAATAGAAATTTCCATACCTCAGTTTCATTTTGTATGCTCCTTAATTCAGCAGCTTCATTTTCTTTGAATTCTTTTTCCTTATTGATGCAATTTTTTACATTTCTTGTATCCGGAAGTCCAGAAGTGCAAAGTGTTTTCGGATTTGATGGCAGTCAAGTCCAAAAACTCATATCGGAATTTCGGACTTGATGCACTTCTGGACTTCAGGATGCAAGAAGTGCAAAACCTGAAAAAATATTTTCACATATTTTTCGAGAAGTGCAAAGATGTTTGAGTAAAAAATTAGTTATTTTGAAATTATAAGCTCACATTCTCGAATAATTTTTATTTTTTGATAGTTTACGTAGGATTTTTTTAATTTTTGCTAAAGAATTCGCGCCTATAATCAAGTGGAATTTTCAAAAATTAAATGGTTCAACAGTTTTTTGGTTTTGTTTAAGCTATAAGGATATAAAAAATGACAAATGATTATTATAAATAATTATTATTTGAATTTATTTTACATATAACTCTTTTTCCAAACTGTTCGTCTTATATAAATAAGAAACGTCTATATATGTTTGAAGTCCACAAGTGCATCAAGTAAAAAATTCCAGCGAACTTCCGGAATTGAGGGCAGTCAAGTCCGAAATTCCGACAGACTTTTGATGAGGAATTTAGTGTCTCAGGGAATTAAGTACTCGTAACCCTGGTGTGTTCTTCGCCTTGTGTCTGAGCGTGCTGTAATAAACGTAGTGCATCATTTCGTTGTTTTATTCTTGAAAATATCATAAAACTAATGCCTCAAACATAATTATTATTATTAGTATATATATAACCCCAAATCACGTTAATTTCTAGTTTAAGTTTAATTTTTTAATTCTTATTTGAATTTATTTCAATAGTTTTTTTCGGTACTCATTTTTTTTCATTTGGTTATTAGATTCTATTTGCTTATATTTATCTTTACCTCTAAAGATAATACTACCTCTTGCCGTTGCCTTCCCTCGATTTATTCAGATTGTAATCCATTTCTCTTGCGTCACCTTCTTTCCCAGTTCTGATATTAAAATCCCCTCCAACTAGCATGATGCCTTCGTGAAGCAAATCCGATTTTTCGAATTGTTGTACCATTTCCCTCGAATGATATTCAAAATAGATTTCTTTTCATAGCTACTAATAATCTTTATATTGAAGTACGACCTGTTTTGTTGACAAAGTAAAGTTTTTTTTTAAATTTTTGACGAACCCTTTCCAATCGCTTCTGCCAAAATACTAAAAATAAAAAATATCGCACGACTGTACTAGCACGTAGTAGATTTTCATGAATTTTTATTTTATGACGACAGAAAAAGTTTCAGGCGAAATCTCCAATCAAAAGTTATTGCGAATTCATACTGATCCCTTTTCACGTAAAAAAAAAACATGATAAAAATTATGTAACATACGGTAAAAATTATGCGATTACCCATGAATCTTTATCACAAATTACTTCGACCTTTTTACCCTTTTCATTCTTTTTTACTCGCCTACCTCCGGGATCTCCAGACTCGAATCCAATGAACTTTACGGTTATTTTACGGGATTATCTTTATGACGTTTGACTAAATCACGAATTCCTTCAAAATAGATTATTTCAATGTATTGGAAATATATTTGATATTGTATCGTACGGCATTAACAATTTATAAATGCCGTATGAAATATTGAAAAAAAAAGGATATCGAATAATATGTTGAATTAAATCATTCAATTTTCATTTTTTTACTTCAAACTTTATTTCTTTATATCAATTACAAATACACTAATATCGATGTTAAATTATCTTTAAAAAATTCTTTTTTCATATACATATTTCTAAAATAAATTTTGAGAACTACAGATCGAAAAAATTCATCTTATGGAATTTTGAATGCTACGTGAGAAGAATTATTCAACGATTTTTTACCATCAGTTGGTTAAGATGTTACAACTAATATATATGATTTCCTTATTAGTAGAATTATATATATAACTATACATTTTGATATTAAGAAAAAATATATTCTTCAATCATACAAAGTTAAGGAAATTACACGCTACGCGTTAGTTATCAAATTCTTTTTAATTATACTAATCTTCAAGCGACCACAAAAATAAAAAGTACTTCTTAAGGTCCAAACATTATTTCAAAACGTTTTAACTATTACTTCGACGCCTATTTAATTAATGAAATCCACACAAGTTTTTCAGCTTTCCTCCAGGTTCTCAAATGGTAAAATAAACTTAGGCCTCATACATATACAATTATACCACATTCAGCATATAAATTTATCACCCACACAATAAGCAATGCCAAATCATCATCCTTAATCCCCACAAAACACACTGCGTATACCCTCTAAAAACACTCCTCATATATACACATACCAAACCCCTCAGCCCTCATTAACACAACGCATAATCTATAACACTATACGAGGAAGCAGGCGTGCAACTTCCGAAAACGCGCCTCGCAACCATCACCCCTGGGGGAGAACAAAGTGTGAAATATCGGCGCCGCGCCGACTGACCCGCTCGCGGGCGTTGGCTCTACCACCCAGTGTTCTCCTCTCTTCCCCCTCTTTCTCCTAGTATACATATATATACATACCATCATCCGTGAGCTCACGCTTTGTGCGGCGAGGGACTATTATGCGAAAAGTTATGCGCTCACCTCCTTCTCCTTCTCCTTCTTGGCGTCCTTCTCGTTTCTTCCCTGACGGACGATTAAAACTTCCGGCCTCTGCGCTGCGCCGCGAGCGCGTCGAATTTACAAATTCCTCTGTCCTATACTCCTTCCTCCTACCCAACGAGTATAGAGTTGGTAGGGTAGCATTTGGCTGAATTACACAAGTCCCTCTCTTCGACGGATTTGCAAGTAGTAGAGAAAATGCAAAGGCGTTTTTGACCTGAAGCTCTTTCTCTCTTTCTCTGCCGACTTTAATCGAGCGCGCTCTGGTCTAGTTCTCTCTCTCTCTCTCTCCTTTTCTCTCGTTTTCCTGTGACAAGTTTTATCTACTCTTCCGGAAAGGTTCTCTCAGGGTTAGGATGTTGAATATTCGAAATTTTCTTTGTAATAGGTTCGCGTGCGAGGTCTGCACTGATGGTGTGTGCAGGTATATATATATAGAGTTCGAGACTCGGAGATTGGATTGTCCTCCTCATGTAATTTTGAAATTTATTCCGTTAATGTAAGCTGCTCCCGACAGGAAAAGAGGATACGAAAGTTTGCCGTATAGAAGAAATTGCGTTTTTCACATATGTATACATACATATATACCCGAGATCGTTTCGTTATATCCTTTCTTTATATTCTTATATAGAAGAGAGGAGGGGGGATATAGAGAATCCGTGGCGTACCAAACTGTCGTGGCGACGAGTTATGGCTTTCCTGCAACGTGCGAGTATATACGTATGTATATATGTGCGCAGCGAACTTTTTGAATGCTCCATTTTTAATTCGTTTGGTCGGAGAGAAAAGGGAATATAATGCGGAAGACGATCGTAACTTTTATATCGCGATACGCGTGCCGCCGTTCCTGTATATATAGTTATAGTTTGTTGGCACACGCGCAAGAGACGCTATACATAGGTATATATAAGAGATGCTGTGCCTCTTATTTTTCTAAATTCTGCGACGTAAAATTACCTCAATGTCGACTGGATTAATGCGCGTAAACTAATTCAAGAGAAGTGAGATTATGATTTTAAAAGTAATTTAAAAGTTGATTTAAAATTCATAAGTGCGCGCTTCGCGTTACCTTGCGCCATAATGGAGAGAATAGAGAAAGTTTTTAAAGTGAACCTATATATATATATACGACATTTTTTCGTCTTAGACGAAATGGGTTCAAATCTAATGAGGCTTATTTTTTGTTTGCAGCTCTCTTTGTATTATCTGTAAAAATGTTTGCGATTTTTCAGACTTATCTTATATATATATATATATATACACACACACACACACACACACACACACACAGCGTTTAGGCTTCGAGATAATGAAGGTTAAAGCAAGAAAAACGACTGTTCATCTCTGGCCTATACCCCCAAGGCAGAAGAAACACACAATGCTCTTTTTATACAAAAAAAAAAAAAACGAGGAGATGGGGAAAATTTTAAATCGATATAAGCATACACGTATTACGCCTGAAGCTGATATAGGCATATAATACGTTTAGAATAATCTTATTTGTAATGCTGAAATATTTTGAAACGTTTATACGCTCTCGTTCTTTGCTTTTATCCATTGGTATTTATAATTGTTTCATTAAAATTTCTTAAATACCTTTCGAAATCATTCAAGCAGGGTTAATGAATTTAAAAGCTAATCTGTGTTCCAGATATTGACAATTAGCTAATGGCGTGATTCAATTTATAAATGATTCATACAGTAATGAATTTGATAAATCTGTAATCAAGTCTTTAACTAAATTAGTTTTAATCTAATAATAGAATATTCCTACTAGAATTTCAACAAATAATTCTATTGAATTTTTACATAATATAATAATAAGAAGAAATGAAAAATACGATAATATTATTTCTATTTTCTTTTTCCTTTTTTTTTACAATTTTTTCAATAATAATAATTATATTACAGACGCAGTAATATTTCCATGAAAGTATGAAAAAGGCTTCATTCGCTTTAACGTTCGCGAATTGATTTATCTCGTTATGATTCGTCAACGCTTATCGCAATTTAAAAGCCATTTTTTTCAACGGTTCTGCACATTAATAAATCATAACCCGCACACGCTGATCTAATGCCAATATTATTTTACCATATGCGCAAATGTTATCAAATCTTTGCAGAAATTCAGCTGTTTAAATTTTTATATTCCTTTGAGTAATGAAATACGGTAGTTATATCGAGGCCAATTCACGCAATGAAATTTTCATTTGCCTTTATTAAATATATTCGTTTAAATTTTATTATAGGAATCGTGAACGTATCATGAATTCTGTTTTTTTTTTGTTAAGTCAGATAGTATCGTTTTTTTACGCTACATCCGAAAATCTTTTTGCTCATCTTTTTAAAAGCATCTACTTACCTTTTTATATATATCTTAAAAATGAACTCATCACATTTTCATGACTATAAACTAAACGGATGTGAATTTTATATGTACATTCAATTTTTTCGTATAAAGTTCATTGATAAAATACAGACTTTGTAACTAGTTAACCGTATAATACCTCGACATTGCTGAAAATAGCTTTATACACTATTAGGGAATATTTTAGACACTTTTAGAATATTCTATTACAAAACTTTCCGAGAACTTCTAAAATCCCTTATCTTACAGTTCTATATACTCTTCTTTTGAGAAGTTCGACATTGGGTTCTATAGAATATTTTAAATTGTTTTAAAACAATGTAGAATGTTAGCAGAAGTAATAATATTGTTTTTCGTGAAACGAATCGCTTGTAATTGTCTTTGACAAAAATGTATCTTTATTTCTATTATTCAATAAATTTATGACAATTATTTTTCAAAGTATAAAGTTCGTAACAAAAGTTCAAAGCTAAAAGTGTAGTTCTAATCTGGTAACCGATACAATTTAAGATTTTATCCTGGTTTTTTCATTTTGATATAAAAATCTTTCGTAAGTCTTAAACTTTATCTCGGGCTTTAAGCCAGATTTTACGTATCGAAGAAGAAAAAAAAACGGTCAAAGAATGTATAGTTTTGTAAGAAGTACAAGATAAAATCTGAAATTTTCGTAGATTTTTTATACAGTAAAAACAAACTTTAGAAAAATATCTTGGCTTTCTCCACTATAGTAATCAGACTTTTCCGCACTCGGAAATCAAAATGGGAAATTGTAGAATACCGCAATTCTACACTTTTACAAAATATATGTATTATATACGTATCATGTATCCAATATTACTTTCTGTATTGTTAATAAGAATATTCTGTAAAAACAGCGTGTAATCGAAGCTAATACAGCAGTCCAACACATATCTGAAAAATAAAGAATCAATTATATTATACTTCGGCTTTATGTAATATTTACAATAGATATGCAAAACGTGCGTAATACCGTTACGCAATAACTATCGCGACTGGAGAAACAAAGCATATTTTTCTCATCATTCTCTCTCCTTCTCTCTGTCTCTCTCCGACAACAATTCCAGTTCATTTGCATCGTTTCACCGCCAAGACCCTTGTATAAAAAGTCATAACAACGTTACGGCTGTTTATACTGTAAATGCGCAAAAAAACGATAACAAGCTCTCTTTCTCTTTCTCATTACCCGATGAATTATTACAAAACTTACGACACGAAAGGACGTCATTACGCGCGTCATTGCACCTCGCGCTCAATTGCACGTTAATCATTATATCGATTTTCTCACAGGTGTTGATATGCCTTACTTATCCGCATCACCTCCTCCCTCGTAATCATCTAATTTCTCCGTGTATATATCACGAATTTTTTCCATTCAAAGTTCGCTTCGCAGCGTGTGTGCCAGCAACTTTGTACGACAACGTAGAACCACTACTATATACCCATACCTATACACATACATACATAACCATAGCTATTATTCCAGCACTTTAAAGACAAAACTTTAATCGCAACGCTTGTTTGCCTGCTCTCCTCTCTCTTTCTCTCTCTCTCTCTCTCTGTCTGTCTACCTACCGGAAACGCGCGTTACTTTTTACACACACACATATACGCGCGTGTCGTGCCAACATAATAAGCTCTAGTGTATTATACGGGCGTGCATGGGAAAAAAACCTGTGCGAGATAGAGCAAAAAACGGCAATTCACGTGTACAACCAAACACTATATAAAGTAGCTCTTATAAATGTATATATATAATAATAATAATACGGCATGGGCGAATTTTCAAGATGAAAATAATCTTTCTCCAAAGTGTATAATGTATATCGCATCAACTCTCTCTCTCTCTCTCTCTCTCTCTCTCTCTCTCTCTCTCTCTCTCTC
>JAYJLV010003852.1:0-10335 GCA_036873485.1 Torymus texanus | reverse complement strand
CTAACTTACCTGTTTTTCTGGCGAACTCTAGGCTCACTCGCGTTATTTTTGTACAGATGTTTTTTTCCGCGAAATTCGCTATTTTTATCCATGATTCCAAGCTGGGCTTACAAATAATCGCTGATTCAATTATATAAATAGAAATGGGTAATATATTTACTTAAAAATAAGTATTTAGAAGAAGCAAAAATGAAATATAATATAACATGCCAAAAAATTTTCCGAAATAAAATATAAGGGTTGCTAACTGATGGAACTGATGAAAATGGATCAAGCAACCATAGGTAATTTTACATTTCAAACAGAACTATTTTCCATTTTGTTTCATTCCAAATTTTAAACTGAACCTGGGATATTTAGAAAAAACCGTTTTTGGAGGTGAATTTTAGGGGTACGTTTCACCCCTTTAATGTGAAATTGGTCCCACAGAAAAAATTAACCCAAATAAAAATAAATTATGCACTATATAACATAAAATATTTATTTTAACGGTACGAAAGTATTCTGCGCCTAGGGGGTTGTTTACCCCCGATAACGCTTTTATTTGCAAAAACTCTGATACACATCAACTTTATTTTTTTATTTTGAGCGCAAAAATGATCTTTATAATAATAAATTAATTTTATTGCAAATATTATATAGAAAAATTGTTCAAAAAATAAGGTTTTACTGAAATAAAAATTAAGGGTTGACACCCCCGTGGACCAAACGACACTTGCTAGTTTCGTCATTGAAAGAGAAGTATTTTTCATTTTGTTTCATTTCAAAATATTAACTAGAACTTAAGATATCTAAAAAAACTGCTTTTGGGGATAAACTTTAGGGGCGGTTTTCACCCCTTTAAAATCGGATTTGGCCGATAAAATAAATACGTGTCTCTTATTTTTGGGTTCTCTACAATATATCAAAAACTCAGGAAAATCGGAGGCGGACACCTCGATAAGTTTCCTTGTAAGTAAATGAGAAGGTATCTACCTCCTCGTGGAAGAAAGCGGTTGCACATCTCATTCAGTAAGTCCTCAGGCGTAGATTAGACAGTCGATGTAGTGAGCCACGCTGAAGCTGTGTTGATGGTCCGAGAGGGCAAGTGTTCCATATCTCCCTCAACTATTCCACTTCACAGTACATATAAAGTCACTCAATTCCCTTCCTTTAGTCCACATAACCATTCCATTTTTTTCCTTTCCTTCCAGCAAACTATCCACTGCATAAAGGAAGTATTGAATCATTCAAGGAGTCCCTGTTAGTCGGGTTCCCACCAAGGATTGTTGTGATCGAGAGGAGTGTGAAATTTAAAATTGAACATGTGGGAGAGCCGATCCCCCAGTACTCAGATTCAAGATACAATTCCTGCCGAGAGCCAGGCTACCATTTCCCATATGGTTGAGGACGCCATCATCCTTCTCCAATTTATTCTGGCTGGAACACCTGTAAACGGCAAGAAAACCACAATGTATTACCCTCTACAAGCACACAGCATCCTACAGGCCAAGACTACACAGGGAGAAAATTAATACAAAAGGAAGCTGGTATACTTATCTGAACCCTATTCAGTAGAAACACCGGCGCAGTGTCCGCTTATTATCCTCGTCGTACATCCTTTTCCCAACAGATTCTCCTCCAGCTCTCGTGGACGCTTGTTTTGTTCGTTCTCTGTACCAGCCACGAGGTGAGGTTAGTCGCGCGGCAGTGAGTAGCAGACCGCTCTCCCGTTTTCCTTCTCTCTCTATCTCCCCACTGCCGTGAAGCTACTTGCGCGTCGCACAGCCACCCCGGTGCGCGAGCGAACCGGGCGACGCCTCAAAGGGTTGGTCGCGCTCTTATGCTTAACCTTTAGACTGCCGGGATTTGAACCTTCAAACCGCCCTTTAAAAGTGGCCAAATTAGTGTCTCGTATCATGTATCAACTATATACAAAGTTCGTATCAGAGGGTGCGTCAATATATTGACTTTCCGGCAGTCTAAAGGTTAAGGGACCCGCGTTCTTCATTCTCTATCATAATAACGCTACGTCAGGGCAATCATTAGGCTAGAATTAGGTAGTCTATGTAATATATAGAGGGATATTTTATTAAGTCCACCCGATGTAATTACCTTTTTTTTTTTAAATAAACATAATCCTATGACTACCACCAAATAAATTCTTTATCTGAACCATAGTTCCTTCAACCATTCCCTCCTCTATCCTTTTATATACACTGAGAGAAATGAAATAGTAGAGACAAAAGGAATTTCCTTTTGACGAAATCCTTTTCATTCTAAAGTTTTTTCATTTTCTTTAGAAATAAATAATTTTATCATAAAAAAAACTCATTTTTCCTTCAAAATTATATTCCTTTTGAATCAAAGTATTATAAGTTTTGTTTCAATATAATTTCTAATATCAATGAACCGACTCGTTGTATCAGATCGGCGGCGAGCGAGTGCGGACACTGGACAGCAAGGACCGGCTGCTCTGCAAATACATCTGTTGTTTAACAAATAAACCAATAAACATGGAGAAACTTATCAAAAAGTGGGGTCTATCAAATGAAGTATACGAAGAATTGAAAGATACGCAGATCATTAGCATTTTCTCTGTTTTTTTAATCGGTCACGCTTGGATAACCTCAAAACGCTTCAAACGTTCTCTAAATGCGAGTGGTTATTTTTCACAGCAAAGAATATTTCTAAAGCGATATTGTTAGACATGCGTACAGAAAAGGATTTTTCCTATTACAAGGTTAACTTAGGAAAATCGGTGATTAGTCATATACTTAGAAGTATTATAAATCAGTCGGAAGAAGTAGAAATGGTAAATTGATATCAAGTTTTTTGATAAAATGATTTCAATTATTCTGTAGAATTCGTCTGATGAAGATTCTTCAGTTAATCTTACAATAAGTCCATCAAAATTATCAGAAAATAATATGGTAATTTGGCATTTTATTTTTTTCAGCTATTCATAGCTCATTAATTAATTAAAATTGTTTCATATTTCAGTTAAATTATTCCTCTGATTTTTCATCAACACATGTATTGTTTAATGATCCTTTTTTAGCATCCTCTTCGCAACTAATGGCTTTTTCTCCTAATGAACTTGTATTATTTATTTTATTAATTATACATTTTAGTCTTAAATATACTTATCATAATTTATTAAGAAATAATATTCTTTACAGCTTGATTTAGAATCATTTGACCCTAAGAAGTAATTTAAGACGTCCACATCTAAGGCATCTATATCTAAAGCATCTACACCTGAGGCGTCTACACTTAAGGCGTCTACATCTAATTCATATACATCTAAGGCTTCAACTTCAAAAGAACAGTCAAAGTAACGTAAAAAACGCAAACAGCTAATACCAGCTACATCAAAAAAAACCAGCGCAGATTACTGTTCATGCTCAACAGTCAACTGTAACAGAGGAAACATTTCCACCAGACAACCAAATTGCTAGCAGTGGTGCAACTACTGCACCAACGACTTCTGCAACATCAGAGAGTCAACGCCTCCAAAAAAAATTTCAAATAGTATAAAATATACTACAGGCGTTCGATTAGACCACAAGAATGTGAGAGCAGAGGTAAACAAAATTTTAATTATTTGACGCTTTTTAAACATATTAAACCATACATACATTGTTCTAGGGCAAATTTTCTCATTTTCCATGTTTCTTGTTAATTTGATTGTGCTATGTGCATTTTATTTACATTTATGTGATTACTTATTACTTCATACTTCTTAAATTTTATGATTTATTTTGATATATACGTCTTTTACTACAGGTTGTCGAAGGTATCCTCTTTGATTCATTCGATGGTCAATTATTGATTGCTGAGTATCAACATGAAGGGTATTTGTCAGCAGCTTCTCAATAAATTTTAGTCAATATTTTGATTAGAAAGAGTTCACAGACACTATTGGAGTAAATATATATCATTAATTTTTATTTTTGTAAATAGTATGTTACTGAATTATTTATATATAACTTTTTAATTTTAGGTACAATAGAATCAACGATTATTTTGAAAAGTTGTCAAAAGTAATAACAAAATTATTTGATGGTGAATTAGAGGTAAGATATTTTTCTTTTTCTAAATAGAAATTAAATAAATAAAATTGCTTGAAACTAATTTATTAAAATATTAATTTTAGGAAGTTTAGTACATTGCAGCTAAATCTTCTGGGAATGAAGGTAAAAATTCAAAGGGAAAGTTACCTGATAAATGGCGGAACTTTGTGTATCTCTTAAGAAAACGTCAAGTTATTCCTCGAAAAAAAGGGTGGCAATTTTTAACAGGTACACATTCATAAATGTATTCTGAATATACTTTATTTGTAAATTACAAATATTTTACACGTTTCCTTTATTACAGATGAAGTAAAAAAACATATTAAATGGCTAAAAAAGTATAGAGAGCCATCTGAAGCCAAAATACGATGTGAGGCAACATTTTAGTCTAGGAAAAAACGCACTGCCTTACCATTAATAAAATTTCTGATATTTTAAATGAGTCGCCTATTATAAAATCTGACGTAGGTAAAGAACTTGTAAGTATTATCTATATTCATATAAATACAAGTATTAAAAAAAATGATAGAAAATATCGGCGGCTGAGCGGTACAACGTCGTATCTCGCCGCGCGAACGACGACCGTTGTATCTCACCGGGGGGGTTGAAAAACGACGTATCTCACCGCGCGGATGAAGAATGTCGTATCCTGTCGGATACTAGCCACGTACTTGCTGTAAAAGCGCCGAGATACGACGTTCTTCGTCCGTGCGGCGAGATACGTCGTTCTTCAACCGCCCGGTGAGATGAGTCGTTCTTCGTCGACGCGACGAGATACGACGTTCTTCAACCGCCCGGTGAGATACGACGTTGTTCCGTTCAGCCGTCGATATAATCTCCCTCGGATTTTTATTTAATTCATTTTCATTTTTTCAGATTGAATTGGAATTTCGAAAACTATTCGCAAATTATGAGTTGTCAGCAATACTAAATTAGGATTCATTTTTCAATGCCTTGTTCCAATTGAAATCTCAATTTGTTCGAGATGAATCTGCCAAAACTTTTCTGTTTAAATACGATGAACGTGAAAAACTAAACTTATCAGAAGTGGATATAGAAGCATTGTACATATTATTGCTATTGAATTTCATACCGCCTACATCTAAAGTGACAACTAAATCTGGATATATTAAGCCTAGCACAGCTGAGAGCATTGATGGATTCGTAGTTCAGTATCAGGTAAATTCATCTTACAATAAAAAGTTTATAATTTATTTAGGATATTTTAATATGTTTAAGTGGTTAATAAAACAAACCCTTATTTAAATTTTCATCTGTCCATAAAAAATAATCTTCTTTACAGCACTTTTTTAATGTATGTTTCTTATTATTTCTGTACGACAGCTAAGTAATGACAGAGCTGTTCACTCAAATACACCGAGCACAACACTCGGTGTGTTTGGGCGAGCAGCCCCATCACTTCGCGTCTTGCAGTGAAATATAACAGATTAGTATTATTAGATGGATAAGTGATTCTAATATATTGAATAGATTAGTATTAGCATTACGTATTTAAATCGAAAAACTGATATTTTTTTAATCTTTACAGACACATGAAGCCGTTATAACAGCAGTAGACCCAAACAGATATTTAAAGTGGAAGGAACCTGCTCAACCCTGCTTGGCGTTTCAAAAATCAGCATTTCCTAATTCTATCATCTCATATGTAAGTTTTGAAGACAATTTATGGAAAGCAGAGAGTCCTCTTCGAGCATTGGATTTACTTTTTAAAATATACATGGTATTCAATTTGCAATACCCTGTTGACTGTGTTCAAGTTTGGCTCATAGTTGAACAAGTACTCTATAATGTAAATACGACATTTGATAAGAAAATACCATCTTTTATTAACATGATAAATTCGATAAAACGTGAGATAAACAAAAATGATCAGTTAAATTAATAAAATTTAGTTTTAATTAAAAAATAATCGGAAACAAATCTTAAAAGATTTCTGACAAACGAATTATCATTTTATTTTAATTAATCTGACTATAATATGTGATAGTATAGAGCTGTTATTTTTGTAAATTAGAAACATAAGTATTTTAGTTTCATTAATCTTAGTACAGAAAGGTCTACAGATTACAAGGTGCTTTGTTGTTTACAGTGCGAATTTAAATGTAGTGATCCTACATTATTAGTTAGGCATTATAATTTCCAACATAATTATGCGACTTCAAGTGTGTATATCTGCGCTCAAAATGATTGCGTGCGACGTTTGACTAAAAAATAGTTTTTTTTCAACATTTAAGGAAATTCCATTGCGATAATATGGACGAATATGAATTGGATAATTCCAATATACAAGAAATGTTTAATAGCTCTATAGAGGCAAATCTATCTACAAATATTACTGTTAATGAAAACCATTGTAATGTACATGATGATAATTGTACAAATAGCGATTGGGATATAAGCTTCTTAGAAATCAATGAAGCTTTCAAAAAAGCTATAACTTCATTTTTAGCAAAACTTTACAATATTAGTTCTCTTCCGAGAAATATTATACAAACAATTGTTGAGGAAGTGGATAAATTGTTTAGTTTAGAAGTTATTTCAAAAATATCTGATCTAATTTTATTGGAAATTAAAGACGACACATTGCGTCAAAAAATATCTACAATGTTAGAACTAATGATTAATCCATTTAAAGATTTAAAGACCGAGTATCAAAGAGAACAATTTTTTTTTTTTAAATAAAAATTATATACCTCCATTAACTGTATGTTTGGGCGAAAAACTTGAATCAGTTAAAAAGAAAGGTGTTAAAGTATTTAAAAATGTCCCAGTAATAGAGCAGTATGTACCTATAAAAGTAACATTAAAACAGTATTTGGAATTTAGCGATAATTTGTCTGTATTACAATCTTACATGGATTATGTCGATACATTACCTTCGGATTTGTTAGTTAATTTTTGCCAAGGATAATTGTGGAAAAATATTAAATCTCATTTTCAAAATAAAATTGTTGCTCCTCTATTTTTTTATTACGACGATTTTAACGTCGGTAATTCTTGTGGTATCCATAGCAAAAGCGGTAAACTTGGCGGAGTGTATTATACAATTGGAGCATACCCGCCTAAATATCAATGTCATTTAAATAATATTTTTCTTGCTTTACTTTTCAAAACAGAAAACAAAGATGATGTTGACTATAGCGATATGTTTGAACCAATCATAGAAGATTTATTGAAATTAGAGAGTGAAGGTATTGAATTAACTATAAACGGAACGAAACAGAAAGTTTATTTTGTATTAGCTCTTTTTCTAGAGGATAATCTTGCTATTCACGGTGCATTAGGATTTGTTGAGATTTTTAGAGCAAAATATCCATGCCGTTTTTGCCGTATTGATAGTAAGACGTTGCAAAGTAATACTAAACAAATAGTATTTTAAGTCGTAACAAAAAAAATTACAAAGAAGATTTGAAAAAAAAAAAAAAATTTATCAGATACAGGAATAAAAAATGAATGTATATTCATCAAACTATCCAATTTTGACGCTACAGAAAATATCGCTTGTGATATAATGCACAATATTGTTTTAGGAGTCGCTAGATACGATATAGCATTACTAATTAATTCTTTAATAGTCAAACTCAATTTAACTCTGAATGACATAAAGGCTCGAATTGTAAATTTTGATTATGGCGTTGATAATGGCGACAAACCTCCTGCATTATCAGAATCACAATTGAAATTTGGGTGTATAAATATTTATGCGTCCGAAATGATTGTATTGATAAAATATTTACCTATAGTGTTGTCTGATTTAATACCAAAACAATTAAATGTTTGGGAATGGTTTTTTAAAGTTTAGAAAAGTATGTTGTATTTTACTATCCAAACCCCTACAAACAAAGTTAATTCAAGAACTCGATAACTGTATCAGCGATTATATAGAAGTACGTTTAAAATTATTTCCTTCACAGTTACTAAAACCAAAACACCATTTTATGGTGCACTATCCAAAATTATTATCTCTTTTAGGGCCATTAGTTAGTATCTGGTGTATGAGTTTCGAGGCTAAACATCAAATATTATTAGCGAATGCGAGAATTTGTAAAAATAAAATTAATATAACTTATTCGATTGCTACCAAGCATCAATTAGGAATGACTTACTATTTCATAGCTGCAGATTCTGATTGTACACATACTGTAAAAACATGCAACGTGAGAGCGCTTCCAGATTATGAAATGATTAAAAACTTATTACCTACAACAGTTAATGATTTTGATATTGTTCAAATGAAATCTCTTTTTGTATAATATTGGCAATTTAGTCGTTATTGATACTTTAGAAATATTAACTACGTTTTTGGAAATAATTTACATTTTAAGAATCGACAAAGATGTCATTTTTATTGGCAAAACTTGGAATTCTTTAGGTTACAATGATCACATACAAGCGTATTGTATTTATAGCGAAAGCGAGTATTGTGTTAAAAAAATTGCTGGTCTTCCAAATTATGCACCAATTCATCGTGTTGTTTCACTAGAAGATGGAAATTCATATGCTTGTATATATTTGTAAGTGCCAAGACGATTCAATTTTGTACGATCTCACCGGATCCCACTCTACAGCTGTTTAAAATTTAACATTGTAAAGGAATTACATAACAACATTATTTTTTAGTGAATAAAATATTTAAATAATAGAATTCTTTTTTTTTTTTGTGTAAATTAAAATGTTCGTGTGTGTGTGTGTACATACATACACATACACATACACATACATTGTATGTTAAATACAATATTTTTGGTGCAAAATTTTAAAATTTATAATGAAAAAAATAATTTTGTTACAAATTCTTTAGTTTTTCTTAAGAAAGACGTCTTTTAAATCAAATAGTTTAAATATTTTCAATCAATCTGAAAATAATTTTCATACAAGAATAAAATTCAATTTTAATAAGAAAAATATATAGCAAAAGACTTCCTTTTGACACAAGCGCATCTTGAGTAGAAAGGATTTTCCTGTTAGTTCAAATAGACCGAATTTTGAGTCCGAAATCAAGAGGAATATCCTTTTGTGGGAAATAAATTACTTTTGTCTCGAATACAAATTTTTCTCAGTGTACGTTCGGTTTTAAGAAACAAGGTCAGGGTTTTATGCTCCTTTTAATTCTTTATTATTCTATGAATATTTGAAGTAAGGGTCAAACCTAACCCGGGTTCAACTGTAAAGAAAATAGAAGGTTCGCCACCTTTTTGTTTAACCAAGCATAGCGAATACACCAAGGAGCAAATATTTGTGAGTATCATCAAGATCAGAGAGGATCCCCTATATCGGCCGTTTATGGGGACGGTCGATGAACAATAGGAAAGCGTAAGGTTTTTCCCCCCAAGGAATCTAACTCGACTTAGGGGTTGGAGAGCGTCATCAAAAATAAAAAAGATTACGAAATTCTATTTCGAAATTTCGTAACAAAAGTAAACTAAATATTTATTTGAAAGAAAAAGTCATTCAATTAGTTTAACTAATTCCGTTTTTGACAATAACGATTATTTTTTTGGTTGAAACATATATTTATTTAAACAAAATAAACATTTGTCAGGTTCAAACATTATTATTTAAGATGAATAAACACTTATCATATTCAAATTAATATTTGCTAAAGTCAATAAAATATTTATTCGGAAGAAAAAGCTATTGAATCAGTTTAACAAATTGAGTTTTGTTCGATAATAATTATTTTATGTGCAAATAAATATGTATTTTTTAAATCGAAATAAATATTTACAAAAAAAAAATAAACTGTTTGTTAAAACGAAAAAATATTTAATTAGATTTACAAAGTATATTTTTATAACTGTTATTTGTTAGATTCAAACAAATATTTATTTAACTTAACTTTTTGGATTTAGATTTAGAACTAAACTTTTTTCAGATTTAAATAAGCATTTATTAAAACCAATTAAATATCTACTAGATAAAATTTATTTAATGCGATAACGAAAAGCCGTATTTATATTAGCAATTAGTTTTTAGATTAAAATAATTATTTTTTTCCATGCAGGAAAATTTTTAGACTTAAACAAATTTTTATTAAAAAGAAGTACGTATTTATTAACATGAAATAATGACTGAATTAGAGTATTGTATTGTATTGTATTTCATTTATTGTAAACAGATAGTTTATAAATATATAAATAAAAATATAAGCATATAAAAAAAATAATACATTCATACTTAATAATACTTGTAGAAATACAATGTTCGAATATCTTAGACGCGCAGTATAATACAGTCCATGACTAATTTCAGTCCCTTC
>JAYJLV010003841.1:0-10337 GCA_036873485.1 Torymus texanus | reverse complement strand
TGTTGTCTTTTTTTTTGTTTGTGTAGTAAAAAACACACACACACACACACACACACACACACACACACACACACACACACACACACACACACACACGTCCGCACGGGCACAGGACAGACAGGGCAGGATAATAAACGGCTCTTTGTTTTAAGCTCGTCAATTACTTAAAAGAGCCGCTGGCTCGTGCCGTGTAGCCGTCGCTGTAATTTCGTACTCGCGCCGCGCTCAAATACTGAAGTGTAATAAAAGTATCTTTCTTTCGGTCTTCTTTTGCGCGCGCGCGCTTCTGCTTTCTCCCGCTGCGAAACTCACTCTCGCGTTTCACGCGGCGAAAAATCCTCAGGACGAACGTGTATACATATATATACACGAGCGAGCGAGCAAGAGAAAGAGAAAAACTTTCCAAAATGTTCCGCCGTCGCCACGTCGTCGCAGCCACGTTTATTGTTCAGAGGCTGATGGTAAAATTCGGGTTTACCGTTGCGTGCGCGGCCGGAATTTTAGGGCGTCGCGTAGTTTGCAAATATTTTTAAAGTATTGTTTGGTATATTATTTTAGAGGATGCGGATCAACTTTTTATGAGGAGTCTGAATACCCGTTAAGGTGTTTGTGTATTAATGTGGTTTAGGAAAAATTGTTGAATATTTGAAGGGTATGGTGGATATACAAGAACTTAAATTCATTATCTAACCAAAATATCCTGATTTTTGAAGCTACAGGAAAATTATTATTGTGCAGGTAACGATGAAAATAATTTAGTACTACTTTATGCAATATATATTAATATAATATGTATTCATTTATTTGTACTTGTTAATCTAAATAAATAAGTATCCTCTGAATTGTTAAATTCCTCACGAATCGTATGTCTTAAAATTTTAGGATTATTAATAAAATAGTGAGGAAATAGGGTAGAAAAATCGTTATTAATTGTTTTCTATCGACCATACTTGTAGTTCTTCGCGTCTTTTATACCATCGTAATTAGCAAAGAGCTGGGCAAAAGTTATATTTTCATATACAATGTAAAGAACGTTAGGTTGATAATATTGTTTTCTTTTTCAATTAAGCTTTCTATAAAGATACTATTTGAGAAAATTAAGTGCTCCCCAACTCTTTTACACAAGAACGCTCTTTCATAATTATAAGATACCAGATTACTGCTTAATTACGGTAAAAAGCTGCTTTTCGAAAAAATTTCAGATATTTACTTTATACTGCCCGATTCCAGTAACCGATAAAGTGTAATTAACGAAAATGAATGTCATTCATTATTTACATAACAAATTGATGCTTGAAAAGTTCGTTCAATTAGCAAGGCTCGGTGGGCGAGGAGTGAGCGTTCAAGCCCTCACTATTCGATCGTCCTCCCCCCTCCCCCTCCGTTAATTACGATATTTTTACCATTCATTTTCTTTGCTTCTAGTCAAGTCTATTTAATGAATCCTTAATTTATCAGTTTATCGATTCGTTATGAATCATTTATAATCTTTTACCGCGGCGTCGCTCCGCGTTCAGCTTTTCATCGGCTATTCACTGCATTATTCATCAGCTGCACCGATTCGAGTCGTCCACATCGTGCGCGCGCAAGAATCCGACGAATTTCGGACGTCGCGTATATATATATACACCTACGTGCATATACACAATACTCGTCGAGGCATTGTCGCTAGGTAATTGAGAAATCGAAGCGTAACCCTCCAATCGAATGTGTATTACTGTGACAAAAATGTGGGTATATAGACGCGCAAAGCCGTATACGAAAAAGTCGAGTCTCCGTTATATAGCTCGGTTTTCCAAACGGCGATATTTCGCAATAGGTGCGACCTTCTTAGCTCCATTTATGTCGAGAGTTAATTTTCTTTGTCTCGTGGTGCGCACGCGCGCGACGCTGTAGAAAGAAAAACAACGCGCTTTGCAGCCGGAATTTTCGGTTTTCGTGACACAATGTGTATGTGTAAGGCTGCCTGCAACTTTAACTGACGCATGACGTGAATAATACGAGGCAAAGTTAAAATGTGTGTTCTATGTTCCACTTATGATTTAAAGTGTGAATTTAATTAATCAGCGTCAAGTCAAAATTTAATTGGCATGAAATCTTTGATAAAATGCTTTAATAACCCTGCTAGATCTGCGTGTGTGTGTGTGTATATATATATATATATATATATATATATAGTAGTTGTTGCGCAAATATGTTTGATATACGCTAAAAGATCCTATTCCGACATTCTTTAGTTGAATTTAAATTCGTAATGGTATTCGATCGGAAAATGTTTTTGAATAATATTTAGTCAGATATCACTAACTGAATCGTTTGCTTAATAATTTAAATACATTGGTTACATACAGTTCAAATTTATACATGATAAAATAAGAAAATTGAAGTAAAAGAGAAACTACAGATTAGCTCTGTATAAAATCAAATAATCTTAATGGAGGTATGACTCTTTGATGTGACTTATAAATGGATTTCTTATTCATAATCCGTATTGATTTATGGAGGTAATCCAGATGAGAATATTTTACTATTTCGGAACTCTTACAAGTGTAAGCTTTTTATACACTTTCTTAAAGTTTAAGTTAGTATAGAAATGCAAAATAGATACATGAAAAAAGTAACCAATTACGAAGATGTACTTTATAACGTAATTATTTTAAATGACACAACTCTTATATAATTTCTCTACGTATATAAGTTTTTTAATGCTTGAATTTTAATTAATAATTCATAAAACGAAACCCTATATTATCATCTACCATCATGTCTAAAATTATTATGCGTATGTTTAAAAAAGTTTTTATATATTCAACTCATAGATAGTTAATGAATAGTTAAATAAAGTTACATTTATTATATAAATCTAGAAGTAAGAGTGTTATAATAGTAGGGGTAAAGCAAATCGTTCCAAGAAAAATAAATAAAACGTGGATTTAACAAGTACACAGCTCTTTCATTATTTTGTATTATTTTAATCCTTTATTAACTCTCCAGTACTAACTGCAATGTATTTGCCACATTGACTTTTTCGTTTTTCTGGATTATTCTTTCTGAAGAAAACAAAATAAATGTATTTATCTAGTCTAGTGAACTATTTTGCCCCAAAAATCCCAGCCTAAATCACCTTTATCTATAAAAAGTTACGACTACGTAAACAATTGAAAAAACCTTTTATTACGTAAACGAGTTGAAAAATATAATTTTTCCAAAATTTTTATTCGCCTGAAAATTGATCTAAGTAATACAGGGTTAAAATTAATTTATTTTAAATGGCGAATTATTCAATAAATTCACGTACGAGAATACATACGCCAATTTCTGCGAATGAAGTTCAATAACTGCATCTGGTATGTTGAATAGATTATTTCACTCATTATAATTACATACAATAAACATCCTAGAATTCATCCGGATAAATTCCACATTATTAAATTATAAAGTTATTTAGTGTGGATTGATGCTTATATGCGAAATATAGTTATATAATAATTTAATTAAGTGAAATAATGTTTTATACAAATTTTAGCACTAATAAAATAAGAAGAACGATTGAGAGCAGTTCTAATACTTGAACATCAAAATACAAGAACTATACCTAATGACTTGTGTATATCAATGACCTACCTAATTACTTTTAATATAAGCAGTAAAATTTGTACGAGGGAACGACGACGACCGAAGGGTAGGTATTAATTATAATACAAATTGTTAGCATAGTTCCAAGAACAAAGGTATTTAATTTACTTATCTTCAAAACTCGCGCCTATAAATATTGAATCTTGAATTCATATTTGAATACATTTTCTTTTTTAGGTCAACAAATGTTAAAGTAAGAGTGACCAAACGTAACCCGCTATCAACACCTTGTCAATCGCATTTCATCATCATTACAAAATCAAAATAATCTCTCCCAACGATCGTACAAATGTCCCCCTACTATACGTCATCATCTCTATGGCAGCGCTTACTCTATGTCCTACATTCGCGCTCTAAAGAAACAATCGTATCTCTATCACCTTTTATTATCTTTCTCTCTCGCCTCTCCCTTCGCGAAAAATCCTTTCCCATCCGAAATCTCGCCACAAATCAAACGACCGTACGAGCACAGACTGCGCCGTGGCCAATGCATCATTCCTCTAAAACCCCTTAACAAAGTCCGTTTACCTATACTGTATAACCTGCGGTGTGTGTGTGTGGCGCCTCGGCGTTACCTCGTCTCTAAATCACTCTCGCACATTTTTCATCAGACCCACGCGACGACAAAGCGACGAAGGTAGAGAGATCGAAACGTCGTCCCCTCTCACGTATATGAATAATTCGAAGCGAACGAAAGAGAGAGAGAGAGAGAGAGAGAGAGAGAGAAAAAAAATTCGGTTCGATCATCGTTGTCGTCGTCACGAGCGGGCTACAAGTGGCCGGATTCGAGGCAGAGCGCGTGGGCGAGTGGAGAGTAAAAACAGCGGGCGAAAGATTTTTTATTTTTTTTTTCACTCGTTCGCTTCCCGAACGGTAGCGACGAGATAATTCGGAGCGGGAGTCGGTTTTGAAATCGAGTCCCGGGGTTAATGAATTGCCCACGCGAGGTTAACGAACGGTCGTCGTTTTAGCCGCGCTGCCTTTTTAAGGGATTAGGCGAGGTTGTGATTCGTGCTGTTGCTACTGCTTTTACTTTTCAATTTATATTTATCTTTGAAGTACAGGGTTTGATTATCTATAGAAATTATTTATTCTTGGATGAATAATTAAAAATGGGTCTACAACTGTTTTGAGTTGTAACAATTTTTATGGAAATTATACTCGGAGAATGAGTTTATGACGTTTTTAAATGCATTTGGAAGCTCTTTTGAACATGCAAGTGGCATAAAGTTATTAGCGTTATTAATGAACATCGTTACGAGGTACGTGGTAATTATTTATCGGATAAAGAATGGCAATATTCATTTTTGGTTGGTGCAATATTATGAATAAATACGACTCGTTATTCAACGTTCAACCTCGCGAATTAAAAAGCTCCTCTTGGAAGAAACAAAATTGACATGATTATATGCATTACAGACAATGAGAGGCAACGGCCGCATTAATTTTTTTCGATGGTTCTGAAGTTTGCAGCGGTGGAACGTAAAGAAATATTTGTTTTATACTAAATTAAAGTTATAAAACAGTAAATATTGTGTTAAAATCCTTGTTATCGAGTTATTTTACACAATATACCATTGAGTTAACACGTAAAATTAGTAATAAAATGAATACAACTTCAAAGTGAAGATACCAATTTATTATTATTTCAGAATTTTTCGTTCAAATTCAAAGGCTAAAAAGATTTTTGATAACTTTTAAGTAGGGTCCATATTTTGTATAAGAAGCTAAAGTCATTTACAAGACATTTCAGCGGCGGCCTAAATCAACCGATGGCGGAGAAAACTTCGAGAACCCAATTCAGGTGACTTCGACGTTCTTTATACGAACCATTCATTTTTTCGTTGCGCTAGAAACTTCAGAGACCACACCATTAAAATGTATTCAGCTTCAATTCTTATAGCCTCCGGCTAAGATTTTCAAGGCTCGAACGGTTTGTATTATTCGCCGACAGACGAACTTGACACGCACAATGAGAACGGCAATTAACTTTAAGATATTGTAGAAAATAGTCAAGAGCAGCAGTGCGGATTCTTTACCTACTCCGCCATCGTCGCCGTTCACCGTCATTGCCGACTTAATAAGCAGGATGGATCCTTTGTTTCTATCGTTTCGAATAATCATAAAAACTACCGGCTTGCCATTGTACGCGTGCCTGAATGATTACATACAACTCTCGCGACACTGTACCTCGATGTATATTGTGGTTGATATGCGAAAACTACACGCGTCCGTCTGTTATGTGGCTTTGTAAAATATTTGAAAGTGAACGCGCTGACAGTTTTCCAGTCTCTGTATATACGCTGTGAGTTGCTCGGAGAAAGTTTTTCGAGCAGGAGCAATGTTGTTTTCAATTAAGGTAAACGGCTCTCTTCGAGTTGTGAATTTGTAAAACTTTATGAATCCTTTTGACGATGAAGTAGGAACGCCACATAATGCTTCCTTTTTTTTAAAAATCATTTAAACGACGCATACTTCGTTGCACAAGGTGTTCATATTTATCGATTGTGCTCTTCAACAGAGATGTTTTCATGCATACGAAAGTGCCTGCTTCCTTACGATCAATCGGATTATTTCGTTAAAATTTTTTTCTTATAAATATGTACCTAGAAGTGTCGTAATAAATATTTATTCTACGTTTATTGGAATTCAATAAAACAAGCTTTCAGAGCGCGAAAAGAAGGTCGAATGAAAATACACTGCACTCCTCTCTGTCCCTCTCTCTCACTATTTTTTTCCGTTCCTTATCGCCGTGTTCCCCTGTCACCGACGTTTGCTGCTGCTTTTCTCGCGAAGAGGGGATAAATCTTCATCTTAAGTAATTTTCCCAGTGTCAAAAGATCTCAAGCTCCCGGTTTACTCTTAATATAATACGTTTCTTTTCACCGAAACGAAGAATACACCGTGATGCTTTGCCAATCTTATCAGCCGATCGAGTACCTCAATTCCTTTTTCTTTTTGTTCTCGCGTACACGCGCAATTTTTATAATGTGCTTGTAATGCGTACGACGTTCATTTTTTTTTATAGCTGCAGCCTTTATTGCTCAGGATTTATTTTCCGTTACACACACGTCGTCGAAAAGTGTGTATCCACTACTTTTTTTTCGCGTTGTCGTGCTGTTCAGCCTTTTGGATTCATATTGCTGTTCACGCGCGCGTGTTGCGGTGCGCGGATGAAATTTATTATGAAATCTTCCGTGCACGAGGAGAGAGAGAAAGAGAGACTATGTCGCTGTTAATTGCGCCGTAATTTCAACGAGAGTTTTTACGTACATTATACAGCTCGCGAGAGAGAGAGAGGACTACTTTCGTCGTGGAAAGCAGGTTTGACCGCGCGAGCGTGTGCGCGATGTGTAAAAGCGTTGGTAATATAAAGAGCTATACTCGCACGAGGATTCAGCTGGATTCAATTTAGATGGGCTGTTAATTAAATCTTGGTTTATCGATTCAATATAGCCAGGCGTAGCCATTCGCGGTAATTATTTTAAGGTGTTTTAGTATAACGATTTATATATGGGTCATTTCATTATATACGTTGCTGTGGCGGATTGTAAGCCAAAGTGAGCGTGAAATTTGAGTACTTTTTCGAAATGAACGTTAAAAATATTAATGCGTTGCGGCTATATTTCGAAACTGATTTCAAAGGAAAGCTTGAAAGTTAAATGAAAATACGCTTTTATTTTGTATATGCAAACATTGTCTTTTCAACGTTCTTTTTGAAAAAAAATTATTACGTTGAAAATTTATTACCATGAATTTTTTCATTACGTAAACAGTTTAATTAACTTTTACTTAATCTTTTCATTGCTGTATACGGTTAAGCAAACTTCGCATACGCGTTAAATTAGACAATTTCATAACGAATTACTAATAAAATATCTTTGCATATAAAAAAATGATACTTGATATTTTTAGATACTACAGTTGGTAACGTAGCCAATTTGTACTTTTAAGAAAAAAAAATAATTGCATTAATTTAATTTAAAACGTAAATAAATATTTTGTATATGACGCGAATAAATGGAATATATATTTTTGTATGAAGTGCTACTTATTTATACAATAAGATACACAAATAAATTTTACAGGAAGCAATTTACAAAAACCTCTGCGTGCCAATTCGCAAACCGGGTAAAATTTGCATGAAATGTTTTTATTCAATATTGAATGTTATTCGATTGCTTACATTCAAACACTGTCTCTGGGATGTTTTCTAGTTTTTCACCGTGTATTTATTTGAAAGACGATACGTAAACAGACACAGCTGCGCATCGCATCGAATCGCTTTTACTGAATTTTTTTCTCACACAAACTAATCATGCAAATAAAAAGCGTTTCGTACAAAATGACTGCACTAATGATTGTTAATTGAGGCGCTTCAACACAATTATAGCAACAATGAAAGAAAAATAAAGAAAAACAGAAGTGGTGATAAGTCGCTAATCATTTCTTCCGAACTATTATCATTTCGACCATTTCCACAAATCTTCATAAATCCTTATCCTATCTTATCTCACTATCTCCTTTTTCATCCTTCCACAATTTATATACACGTAGGGTACCGCATAAATTTCGTTATCTTTCCGAGATTTCATTCCTTAATTTTCACTCCGCGTTAATCTGCCGGCAACAACAACTGATATATATATATATATATATATATATATATATTACACCTCCTCTGACCGGATTTCCACATCACGCGCGGCTTGGAAATTGATTTTATTCATATATATTTTCACTCGACGCGCAGATGGTCAGGCGCACAGGGGAAACGTTAATCAACAACAGCTGATGGGAGTACGACCCTGTGTTAAATGTGTGTGCACTTTGCGTGAAATAATTGTAAAGTTCAACATATATATCTAGGGGAAATTCTTCATCACGCGTTAATGCTTTTATAAAAATTCCTGCCTCACAAATGAATCGACTTTTTTTTAAATTAAATTTAACGACTTTCAAAAGATTAGCTGAAATTGGAAGTTTCAAGTTTTTACCCTGACCCCGATCATTATCGCGACTCTATTTTCATCTCTTTCACAATGTTTTTTCTTACATTTTCAACAGGTTTCTATTCTTTTTTCTCTCTCTCTCTCTCTCTCTCTCTGTCTTCATTCGCGTCGCTTTACGAAATTCCGAGAGAGAGGGACAAGATTAATAACACTTCCAGGTCATTTGACTGTTAATTCCTGCTACACCTCGTGTTTCGCGTAGACAAACTACGGGCATTATTAATCATAAAATGTGCGGAGAAGCATAAATGTTTAAGGTCGACGCATCTGATCTGAATATAAATCACCCGAAAACCCAGATAAAGCCTGATGATTAAATAAAACCTTTCTCTCTCTCTCTCTCTCTCTCTCTCTCTCTCTCTCTCTCTCTCTCTCTTTTAGCCTACACACTGATTTCGAAAGGCCACTGCAAAGAAAACCCAACCCGGCAATCCTTCTTATTATTAATTCCGAGATAACATTTGAAAATTCCAGCGCAAGAGCAGCAGCTTTTTCATCGTGTTTGAAAAGCCAGCATAAAAATCCTTCCAAATTACAAGTACCTACGTGTATATATATACACACACACACACACACACACACACACACACACACACACACACACAGCACCTCAACCCCCATAATACGCTGCTTGCTCGCCTCGTACGCTCGCTCGCTTGCTTGCTCGCCCTCGGCCTATAACACCGGCGCCTCCCTCCCCCTTAACGAAAAACCTTGGCTTCCTCCAGCACATCCTTCCACCCTCTCTCTCTCTCACTCTCTCTCTCTGTTTCTCTCCCTCGGCGGCCGGCGGCGGCGGCAGCGGTCCCCCCTGGCGCGCGCCGCGTAGACGACGACGGCAGCGGCGACGTCGACGACGACGTCGGCGATCGATTTCCTTCGCTCTTCTCTCTCTCGTGCGCGCGCTCTCTCTCTCTCTCTCTCTCTCTCTCTCTCGCGTTATACACACATACATACTACTCTTCTCTATATATACTGTACGATTCTACACGAACGTAGGGAGAGAGACGCAGGCACGTAGGCTCACACACACATACGCACACACACGCACGGGAAAACCGTAACTCGCGGAGGCAGCAGCAGCAGCAGAGCGAGCACGAGGCTATAACCTAGAAAAAAGGCGAGCGCGCGCCGCGAGCGAACGCAAGCCAGCTCTATAGCGAGCGTATATACGAGTGAGCGAGCAAGAGAGAGAGAGAGAGAGAGAGAGATGGAGTAAAAGAGCGAGAGAGGAGCGGAAGAAGGGAAAACTCGCGCGGAAGTCGACGACGTGGCAGAGCGCACCTCCAGAGTCCCTTCTTTCGACTATCTTTCTCTTCCTCTCCTTTCTCTCTCTCTTTCTTTCTTATTCTCATCTCAACGTGCATGTATATGTGTGTGTGTGTACAGTAGATGTGTGGATGTGTGGGTTGTATGTTTACCTCCAGCAGTAGTGGCGGTGGTGGCGGACGACTGATTCGAGAGCTAGAAGAGAGAAGTCTGCTATTGTCGCTCACTGCCAGTCTCACGGACACACACGTACACACTCCGAAACGATCTGTGCGTATGTGTGTGCGCGTATGTATGTAGCAGCAGAGCAGTAGCAGCCAGCAGCCAGTAGTCGAGTGTAGCAGTAGTCCGTCCTTCCCTCTATTTCTCTCTCTCTCTCTCTCTCTCTCTCTCTCTCTCTCTCTCTCTCTTGCGCTGTCT
>JAYJLV010003830.1:0-10337 GCA_036873485.1 Torymus texanus | reverse complement strand
AAAAATACCGAATTGTGGTTTCGAGTTTTACACACTCAGTTATAAAAAATAGTAAACGCAACACGTGCACAAAGCCAATAATTTTCGCGCGGGTATCTTGTCACCCTTCGCTCGGGCTCTTGTGACAGCTTCGCTCGGGTGACAAACGATACCCGTGCGAAAATTGCCTGCTTTCCGCACTAGTTACGTAATGTACTATTTGTTCGTTTTTATAAATTAATGTATTCAAAAACAAACAAATATTTCAGTTGAATAAATTTTAAATAATTACGTCGATTAATCGATTTTCACACTGTAGTACACAAAAAATCAGCGATAATAACGGTAACACTGGCACCACAAAACCCATGCTATATTACGTACATTTTCGAAAAATCTCAACACATGAGAGAATAAATCATCTCATCGCACAAAGTACACACGCGACATAAATAAGCATCATACATACACAAGGTATACACACACGCTTGGGCCGACGACAACGAGGCAGAGCACATAGCCGACACGTGCTCCCGCGTACTCGAGGCCGTTGATCCCCCGGAAAAAACAAAAGCCTCTCCGAAACCCAAGAAAGAAAAAAAAAGAAGTAGTAGTAGTAGTAGCAGAAGAGGAACAAGAAGAAGAAAAGTGGAAAAAAGCGTATGTACTCGGCGCGGCTGCCGAGACAAGAGAGGGAGAAGGTGATTCTTTATGCGCGCAGGCCTTTTCCTTCGCGCGAACGTGATTAACGCCGGCGTGCTCGGAATATGAAGATACGGCCGGAATAAAGAGGTCCGCGTGTGCAAGAAGAAGAACGAGCCACGCGGAGGTAGGATATCGCACGAGCTGTGCTTTATCGGAGGGAGAGGCCGACCGACGTTCCTCTTATCGGTATCCCCGCGCGCTCGGTAAATTCGGCGGTAAGGTGGAGTTATGGCTTTTCTTGTATGAAGTTTTAGGGGGAGAAGCTTGCGAAGTCTGGCCTTTTTTCTCCCTCCTCACAGGAACAAATGAGATTGTTTAAATTTGTAATGTTGCCGTCGGATGGATATGTATAGGGAGGGCTTTTAGAGGATTATTTAATGTTATTTCAATTTTCGCAAGGGGGGGGGGGTTAAAAGAGCAGGAGTTATTTTTAGAAGGGTAGAGTGAATTCGCTGAAAGAGCGCGGGTTATATCTAAGGGGTATTTGTCGGCGTTTATACGTACGGGATAATGCGAGTGACGCGGAACGTAACGTTAAGGATTGTAACGGTTGTGGATTGGCGTGAAAAGGTGGTTTATCTGTAAGAGAAAAAGATTGTTTTATAAATTTATAGTGTATTTGTAAAACTTATCATTTGACATATATCTATGATGTATGCGTGATCAATTATACACTGGGTGGAGAAAAAGTATGGAAATCTCTATAGATTGACTTCCTTGTTGAAAACTACCTAAGATTTGTCCTTGATTATTTTTTTTATCGCTAATCCTACAAAATTTCCAGAAGATTCCATATTTTTCCCTACCCTGTATATGAGATCTGGAGAAGAATTAATTATTATATGGTATAAACAAATATTTTAATAATCGATGGAGACGAACATATCGTTGTATATATTTTTAATGAAATAACAAAAACAAAAAAAATGTCACGAAAGTGTATATATATATATATATATATATATATATCTTCGTTACTTTATGCGTGGAATCGACAGTATCCATTCTACTCAATCAAGCAAAAACTACCGCACAGACGTTCATAAAAGTTTCACGAGTTTCCTCGACGTATTCCTGAGGAGAGAACACAGGTCGCATAAGGTTCATGAAAATCACATCAGCCGCGGCGAGGGAGAGGGGAAGGAAAGGAAGAAAGAAAGGGGAAAAAAAATAAAAACACGCAGCGCAGGCGAACCGAACTTTTCCGCTTATTTGTTTGCTTATTTATTAGTCAATCAAGTAAAAACCACTTCAACAATACCGATAAAACTTTTACTGCCTTTTTTACGCTCGCTAAGGTGACGCGCTGACTGTAAGAACATCTGGAAAGTCAGTACGAGAGATTAGTGTTCTTTACTTGAATAAACTTCACCTTAACAGTGGATAAGTGAGTACCCTAACACGTGTGTGCAGGGTAGTATATTGATATATAAAAAAGTCGCCAACTATTTATAAAAACGTTATTCGTATTCTCAAAGAAATCTGCCGAGAACTCTCGTAAACCCTGCAATTGACAAAACTTTTCCATTCGAATTTTTATTTATATTTCATAGGACTCGATAATGCTTTTAAAGAAAAGAGTTTTCTGGGTAAATCATCGCACTAATAAAAGTCCTCAAAGAAAACATGCTCCTCATTTGAAAGGATTCCTTTTTGAAGAAACAAAAATAAAACGGACAAAGCTGCTGTTTTACCATCGTAATAATAATGCTTATTCTGATGAAAAATAAAATATCGCTAATGCAATATTGGTTCCACGTGTAATGTAATAAACAACGAGACTATGTCGTAAATATCATTGTTTAATGGCAAATTATTACTGTACGTTTATTTCGTAACTAATATCCCGTATCAAATTTAACGATGAAATTTAACGTAACTTTATGTACATCATGATTTCTGCCTCCCCAACCAAGTTATATTCACTTTTCACATATATTTGTTATATTACGCTAACGCACATTTCGACAAATGCCGACTAATAGTCGCGTTTTAATCAAATTACGCAAGTTTCGCTTTAAAAACAGTTAAAATGCAAATAGAGTAGCACACAGTTTAAGGCCACGCTGCCCGGCTCAGCCAGCGATTCCATCGTTGTTCAATTTATCAATCAACCCCGTTAATGCGCGCGCGCGCAATTCAGAGCTGCTGATTGTTAAATTGATAAAAATTGAATTACAACGCCTGCGCGTAGGTACTTGGAGGAAGTAGAGAAGGATGGGGGGAGAGGGAAAGGTGGACGAGAAGTAAATACGACGACCAAAAGTCGCTTTGGTGCTCTAAGGTTACGGTCTCGGCGTTTTTCGATTTTCCGCTCGTGCGCGCGCGTGTACACGGCAGTCAGGCAGGATGAATTTCGAAAGTTTCAGCGTTTTCAAGATTATACGCATAATCTAAGTTTAACGTAAAGCGTTATACAGGAAGTGAATTTTCCCCTCCCGTGGATATATATGGGTTTCCGCGAAGTTGCTCTATAAGTATACCTCCCTCGCTCTGACACACTTAAATAGTTTTCAAAGTTGGATCAAGCGCATAAGTTATTTATCAGCGGCAACTATCTACTCAATACCAATATAATGTATATATATACGCAAAATAAATGAATACCGTAGCGTTTGAGAAAAGAAGTAATGTGAAGTTACATTACTTCCTCTGAAGAAAAAAAACGGGAACCGTTGTGGTCGATATTTACGCCATTGTTTACGCGCGCGTCGTTCGCAAGTCAAATTCCCTTGCCGCGGTAGGACGCGTTAAATATTGCCGCGTTAGATCGCTGAGTAACAAGTGACACGTGCTCGCTCGCAAAGGAAATGACCCATTACGTCACACGCCACCCAAGGGTTCGATACACTGCAGCTGACGAGTAGAGAAGAAGAAAGAGGAGAAGGGGAAGGTGGAGAGAAAATAAACCCGTAAACGTGAGAAGGGTTTTCAAAGACAAATGCCGCTCTCCACTCGTTCTGGTCTCTCGTAATAACCAGACTGTTAAATTTATCTGTGCCCTCATTTTTTCCTTTTTTTTTTATGACGCGAAATGTTTATGACGCGTTTTTAAATGGCGTTTTTACCTCGATTTGAGAAACCTTTGTGTGTGAGGGATTGTTAATGCAATTTGTTGATGGGTGACGGTGAATTGGTGACAATGAAGACGCAAGATGTACTTGTGATGACATTAGTGAATTTTTACAGAAACGTAGTTTTAGTCTGTTAGGTATTTATTTAAAGTTTTGTGATCGTATAAATACATTTAAACTCCTATTTAAAAATTTTTTTATCAACTTCTTCTTATCATCCAAGAGAAGATCAATGGTCACTTTGAAATTGTGCATTCTATGTAAATTATATGGAATAACGCATTTAAAATTAATTCAAATTTATCTTGGTTCACCGCTACGATACAAAAACTTATGTTTTATTAGACAATGTTTTTGACCTAAAATATTCATATCAAGTGAAAGAAACATGCAAGTATAGAATGGTATATACAATTGTGCATTTTAAGCAGGTAAAATAAAAAAATTTACATTCACATTTTCAGTATTTTACATACTGTTTAGATTTATAACGTTTTATCAAACTTAGAAATAATGTGGGCGAGAAAACTACGCAACAACATCCCTTCCCCCCAAAAAATCTATTGACCGACTTTCTCGTAACCTCACTGTCAAGTTCATCATATCGCACCATGCAAATCCTCCGGCCAAATATTCCTCCCATCGTTTCCGGCCGAACTGCGATATAAGCACCGCCTGCATGCGCGCTTCCCTCGTCCTCTCCCCTTAAACCCATCAAAAGTACCGCAATAAACTGGCTCCTATATCTTGCCTCGTATAAATCCTCTCGAAAACGTCGAAACCTCTAACCTCCAAACGTTTCCAATAATTCTCGCGAAAATATTTCCTCTTCCCTTCTCCGCATAATTAACGTTCATGAGTTGTTCTTGCGCAAGAATAATCACGTTGACGTCAGCCAGTCAGTCAGTGCCGAACTCTCATCAACCACGAGCCGACGGAGGCGATTTAAAAACTCTCCCGCGGCCGTAATCGTCTTTGTCGAAGCGCGCGCGCGCGGCGTAGTAAAGTGGCGTGTGCGCGCGGCGATGCGATAATTTCATTTGCCGACGATAAAGTTATAATGAGGTTCCTTCGACGTGAGCGAGTGAGAGGTGACGGTGGCCCTAATAACCTGATCGAGGGAGATGAAAAGACTTGGGTTGGGAGAGTGGACGGACACGTCGTGAAATTGAGGGGAATGAGGTGGGGAGAAAGGTGATGCTTTCGGTGATTAGGTTTTTATGTAGTTGGATGAGCCTTGGTTTATGGTTTTTTATAGTGCGCTGTCACATTATGTTGTGTATATTGTTTTTAGTTTGGAATTGTTTTAATTGTTACTTATTGGAGTAGTAATTTTGCGTCGATATTACTTTGTTATCTTTTGCCTGCAAAATACACATTTTGAAAATGTGTACTTTGGAGACAAAAACAAACAGCTTTTTGAAAATATTACTGAATAATTGATTGATTATATAATTTTTAAATGATTTTCGAATGTTCAATGTATAGTTTTGAAACGATAAAACTACAAATATATTCTTCTCACTAGTATCATATTGTTATATAAATAGCACCTGATATAACGCATTAAATAAACATCACGTCAATACCATGCTTATACAGAGAGTCTCATACTTTTATAGATTATTCTAGTATAATTAAAAACTAAAAATATACATTGATAACCGTACCTACGTTTTAATAACCGCTAAGAAATAAATTTCATTTTTTCTAAAATTAAAAACAGTAAATTAATCGTAGATTCATCATAGTTGTTTATAAATAATTTTCTTTAGAGTTATATTAAAATACATCTATTAAATTCAGACTTTTATATTGCTCTTTATTTCGTATTATCTGTTTATTTTACGACGTTAAAACCCTTATTTATTTTAATAACACAAGATATCGAAAATTCCAATCGTTATATTTTATTCAATACTTTCTGGACATAAAAATTTAACGCAAATTATAACCCATATATTTTGATACAGTACTAACTCTGACAGTCACGAAATTGAACTAATTGCGATTTTTACAGATAATGCTAAAATGATATACCTATATTAATGAAATACAATTCAAATTTCATGGATATCATTTCCCAAAGACCCGTATAATTTCAATGATTAGTGACATATGAACGGTAAATTATAGAGTACCCAGAAAAATGTTAATAATTAGTTCTACTGTTTATACATGTAATTTAAGTTGAAAACAAATGTTAAAAAGGGCATTAAAGAGAAGGATAATCTTTCTTTTGTTAAAGTGGGATTGGCATTATACTTTACTCGGACTTCAAAACAGTTTTAAAACACATGGAGTTCAGACTTAATATACGAAAGAATTTTTATTAAATAGATAATGTTTGTATAGTTTTTAAACTTGTAATGGTTTACTAACTTCTTTCTAATAAGGCAAAAATCTGTTTTGAAACTAAAGTAGAAAGAAAAATAGAGTCTGCTGCTTGAAAAGGAGATTATCCTTTTTTCAATAGACTTTTCAAATCTAACAGAAATTACATTTTAAATATACCGTTATTGTTACTAAACTTCTAAACATTCATATCGACAATAAAAATAATGGATGATGTACGTGTCAGTTACTAATCTTTCATAAGAATACTACTATTTATTACTGTACCCTAGTTACTGAGTTAAAAGATAGAACATAGTAGCTGCTACATTTATACCCTATACATATAATCGCCTATTTCGTACAGGCGTCTTTTGTAATATTCTGCAAGCTCGTAATATGATTTGCTAATATTACGTCGGCTTACTAAAGATTGTGGAATTAATAATTAATTTAACCAATGCCACGTACGCTGTAGCATGTAGTATACGCACTAAGCTGTAATTAGAAAGTTCAATAATTTCAATACTTTAAGCATAATTAATTATCTACGTTAAATTGTCGTTCTTGATTAAGCTACAATAACGCCAATAAATTCTTATATTTTATCATCATTTTATAAGTATCTGATATAAGTTAATGTAACTCTATCGATGATTTTTTTAGTCCTTACTTATTGTTTATAATAATATAGCATTAAAGTATACACTGAATTTCAGTACTGACAATTTTTACTTCGCATCTCAAAAATATCCATAAAACCTATTCTCACCTAATGTAATTTCATACGGTAACAAAAAAAAACACTTTCCCACTGCCTTTCCTTATTCATTCACCTTTTTCTTCTTAATTACCACAACTACACGCATATTTGTACGACTACGCAGGCAAGCCGTTTTTTTGTCACCCACTAACCACGAAAAAGGAGCCATAGAAAGTCAAAGAGAAAAAAGCATCTCTCTCTCTTTCTCTCACCACTCGTAACCCAATACTATTGTGTGCCACTTGCCGCAGGAATCACCACGCAGGCGCCAATCAAAAGTAGCTCTATGTACTTTCAGACACACAAGGGGGTAAGAGGAGGAAAACTCATCATTCCATCCCCTTCGCTATCAGCTGCCACTCACTCACACGTATACGCGATAAGGATTCGTAGAAATTTGAGAGAGAAAGCGAAGGTGGTAGCGTCGATAGAATTTGTGTAACGCTATATCCCTCGCGTTCTTCTTACCCACACGGGGGCGCGTGTCTCTGGGTTCGGATTATATAGCTCTTTAAGTGCGCCCAGCACCTCGGCTAACTCTCAACGGATAATTATGAAGCGAGCTGCTCCGTTTAATTTTCAGTGTCTGCACGCACGGAATTTCTGCTATACTATACGACTTTATGCGCGGTGGTAAAAAGGGGAAAGAGGATGGTCGAGAGTTCGTATTGTTAATTAGGTGAGCGGGGGTTTTAATTAGGATTGAGGGTGATTGTGAAGTTTGGATGAACTTTTTGTGCGGTTCTTGTTGTCTTTCCTTTTAGAGGGATTTGTGCAGGGGACGCGGGTTTGACAGTTTATTAAGGGAAAGATTAAATGACGGGAATTATGTGGAAAAAATTCACTTATAACAATTATGTTCACGATAAGAAAGTTATGAAAATTAGGGAATATAGGCACCGACATGGATTAATTATATGCTCGTCTGAATTAAAAAGTTACCATTTGAAAGTATTTATATGATTCTTGAATAGATGAAATAATGAAGAAATAATTTATTGAAAAAATGAAATAACAAAGACTATTAATATGACTTCGTACAAGCAATTATTTGCTACATCTCATTCTGATGCAGAACAGTCTGCGCGCACTACTATTTGCCCAATTAGGTTAAAACTTGTTTCCCAAGACTCATTAGGATGTCATAAAGAGAATTATGCATCTTGCGGATTTCATTAAATTGAACTAAGTTTCAAGTAGTTATTGAAACAAAAAAGTAAAGGATAAAAGGAACTGTCGCATTTGTGTATGAAAAAATTAAATTCATTTTTCAGCATAAACAAATCATGATGAATAATTTTTATTATGTAAATGAGCTTATTCAGTGATTATTATATGGTTGAGTATATTTATATATTAATTTATTACATTTACAAAATATCTAATTAATTAGTAGAAGCTTGCTTCAATATTTTTTATAAAAGGTTCTTTTTCATCTTCAAAGGTAATTCAAAGGCTGTGCGAGATGTAAGATCAGTTATCTTCTGAGAAGAAAATATTTAATCTTCAAAGAACTTTTAAATATAGTTGGTTATTATAGAAGCTCATCAAAAGGATTATTAACATTAATTAAAGATTTGCCACTGAATACGTCGAAAAACTAATCAGAATACAAAAGATTTAGCAGAAATATTGCACATAATTACATATATCGTCAAATCTGATCGACCCCAACCACCGACAACAAAAACTTCCGTTTCAAATCCTTTAAACCCCCAACACACCAGCGGAACCGTAATTTTAATAATCAACCCCTCGCTCATACACCACACATTATACCCTCACATATACACAGGCGTATGTCCGTACATTCAGCTCGCATACAGTGGTATCGCGTTTACGGAAATTTCGCGCGTCGAGGGAGGACGAACATAATCCAGCACGGCGGCTGTGCTCGCTTGCGCCTTAAGCCCGTTATAAGGTAGCGGACAGATAAGACAATAAACCAATTACACAGACATTTCATCCGAGTAAATTATGTAGCGCGGCTCATTGCGAGGGCTACGTACTTTAGTGCCAGGTAACTCGCGCGGAAATGTAGAGAGGAGAGGTTTGGAATGGTGGAACGGATAGGTGAGTAAGAGAGAGAGAGAGAGAGAGAGAGAGAGAGAGAGAGAGAGAGAGAGAGAGAGAGAGAAACGCAGATCGAGGGTGACGTGGATTGAGCAGGTGGGAAGAACAAAGAAGAAGGTGAGTTTGTATGATGAAAAATAAGTAAGGGTATGAATGAAGGCAGAATGAGAGACAGAAAGTAATGGAAAAGATGGAGTTGAAATGCGAAGCAAAAAATGTAATGAGATAGAGTATGAATATAAAAATATGTTGAATGAGAGGTATGATGAGAAACGGGAAAAATGTCATTTCTATTTTGATTGTAGTGTACAAAATATGCAGAAGTTATTACTTGTTGTGAGAAGTAATTTTTTAACTCTCTATGTAATAAGATGATGTATGTATAGAAGTAGAAATTAACATTATTAAAGTAAATGAGCACTAAGCTTAAATATACAATCGTTTGAATGATGTTTGGTCAGAAATAAATAAGTCGTGGTTATGTAAACAAGAGAAAGGCCAATATTATCCAAGAAGATCAATAAAATAAATATAGAAATATCAAAGCACAAGAAAAAAAAGTAAACCCATAAATAACAAAGTAAAAAGAAATATGCAGAATAAGAAAACTCAGATATAGGGTAAATACAAAGAACAATAAAGAAATCCAAGGAGAAGTACGTGCTTACGATAGACAATGTAAGAAGATAGCACGAGAGAAAAGAAACGAGGGAGAGCATGATGAAGACGAAAGATAAAGAGAAAGCTAGTACGAGAGAGAGGAGAGTAACTGTAAGCGAATGTCGGAGCAGCAGAGAAGCGTACAAGGGCTGAAAGACAAACGTATTAGAGCGTAGCCTTTGTACAATTGAGGAAGTGTACCTACACTCGTGCGTGGTATGTGTATATGTGTGTATGAGCAGGCTTGTGTCTCTCTACCCTACTCTCCTACGAATTCTCCGCGTTTCGGTACTTTACCTTTCCCTCTCTCTATCTCTCTCCCTTTCGCGTAAACCCATTAGAACTCTATTTGCGCGTTTGTTTGCCTGCAAAGATGCGCTTGCATGCACGTATATACGCACACGGTATATACAGCAGGAGTATAGTAGTAGCAGTATAGCAGCGTATAGCTCCGTAAGTAAGAGTATCGTTAAGACGCTTATAATGTAGCGTGTGTAGCTGCGTTGCATTGTTTGCCTCGAATTATTGAGTGTACGAAATAAATATATAGCGCATAATAAATATAGGTAAGCGTCAAAGTAGATTCGTTCGATGTTGTCTTCGACTGATAGTGTAAACTGTACGTTAGACGTGACACATAATAGACGGTGAGCAGTGTATTTGTGTATATGTTGTAACGGACACTTGCTAGGCGCGTAGGTAAGGGGCGTGGCGTTTGATATTAGGCATGTGTGTACACTTGACGATAA
>JAYJLV010003819.1:0-10338 GCA_036873485.1 Torymus texanus | reverse complement strand
TTACGATAATCTTAAGTTTACGATAATCTTAAGTTTACGATAATCTTAAGTTTACGATAATCTTAAGTTTACGATAATCTTAACGAGAATCATAAACTTCTAAAATGCCGCAACCACCAGCGTAACCACGGACCTCTGCTACCATGTTGAAACAATAATAAAATTGGATGGTGAAGTTGCAATATTACTTTATTTCTTATATACAAAACTATTTACATAGCTGACTTTGACGCCGCTCTAGGCACCGCGTGCCGCTCCGCCTGAGAGTTCGGTATGTTCTATTGTCGCGTGCGCGACGTTTCGCTCGCTCACGTTCGGACTATATAGTTACACTCAACCTGTACAGTGATACTCAATCATACGTTTAAACACACTGTATGACCAAGCTAAATTTACTCTTTTCTCAACAATATTATTTGAGAAGTCAAGTACCTATTTTGAAATAAAATACGTCCTCTGACGCAAACCAGCGAAGGCCTAGCGTAGATACCGCGTCCTGCTCCTCGTTTGAAATGCCTTTCAAATTAGAACGACCACCTAAATCTGCGAGCAAAACAGAATTATTTGCTGCCCATTTACCTACTGCCATTCCGGCCGAACTTAAAACTTCGAGAAGCTGGTTTCGAACCGCGATCGCCACCGCAAGTGTGTCTCCCTCCAGAAAAAGTCGTCAGCATATCGAAATTTTTTAAGAATCTCGGCTGCTGCTGGAGATTTAGCTTGTTTATCGTCAGCCATCTAAAGCATGCAGTAGTACAAACTGTACCGTAAGTAACAGTGATAAGCCTGAAAGTTTCCAGAGGTAACGTTGGCGAACTGCGCCACACGATTATCTGTCAATCGGTATCATCCAAATGTACGCGATATTGCCTAAACATCTTCATAATGTCGCACGTAAAAAGTTAAAAACTAGTCATTTGATCCGTAAATAAAATATCTGCTTTATTAAACAGCTGAGTTACAGCAAAAAAATAAATAAATAAAGAAATTGAGTTTCCTAAAATTGAAAAGTTTCAGGGGTTTATATCTGGATAAATCTATGGAATAGTGTAATTGTTTGTAACTTTTTTTTAAAGTAATTTATTGCTGCCATTAGCAGAGCGTGCTAAGTACATAAACGAAACAGGGTGTAACATCAAGCCCGGGATGTAAAAAACTGTCGAAAAAGGAGCCATTACAAATAGAGGACCCGTCAATCGGCGAAAGCAGCCATGTGTGTGTGTGTGAGTGAGTGAATGTGTGTGCGTGTGCTTGTGCGTGTGCTTGAGCGCGTGTATCTGTGTGTGGATGTGCGCGTGTGCGTTGTGTGTGTGTGTGTGTGTCTATGTGTACGTGTGCTTGTGTCTCTGTGTGTGCGTATGTGCAAGTGAGCCTGGGCGTGGATGTGTGCGTGAGTGTTTTTGTGTATGTGTGTTCGTGTCTCTGTGTGTGTGCGAATGAGCGAATAAGCTTGGGCGTGTGTCTGTGTGTGTGTGTGTCTGTGGTTACAAGTGTGTGGTAAAGGCAATTAATAAGAGTTAGTATTCATATAAGGGGTAGAATTCTTCAAAAAATCTGTAAACAGACGTTTACATTGATTTAGAAAACATAGAATTAAAATTTGAGCATCGGGACCACTTTTCCCATATTCTACGTTGCAAGACGAAAATTTTAAGCCCTTGTTGATTTTATTGATACTATAAGGAGATATTTTCTTTCAATCGAAATTTTTACTTTTTCCACACTGTGCGACGTAGGCTTCGCTTAACGATACAGTCAATCCTTGCTTGCCAAAATGAGGATCTCCAAGTTGCGTTTTGAGTTTAACCGCTACTCGGCCTTTAGATACTGCCGTCGCAGCACCGCCTACACCTAAGATTATGGCGTTGGCTTCGCTTTTATGAAGCAAGAGAACTTGAGCGACATGTTCAGTCACAAATGATTTCTCCGCTCCAGATCAAGCAACGCTCTTACCGTTATTGTCTGATCCGTTGGAGCCTCCAAAACTACACAAGCAGTCGAAAGTAGAACTTTGGAGCTTGAAAATAGGAAGTTCTACACTCGGGTGTGTCGCGACGGTACCCGTCACCAGTGGATGTTGCGACAAGGCTCTCCCACCCGAATAGAATTCGGGTGATGTTGCCTCCGCCCGAGCAACCCGAGATAGGTTGGCGAGTCCTCTGCTTGCCACTTGATCGGCTGCTGAAGGCTCTTTTAGGCGTGTCGCTGTGGCGACGATAAAACCAAGCGTCGGAGCTGAGGCTATCCTCGACCGTATAGCCCGTCTCCGGGCTGCATCTGTCGCCCCTGTCCTAGGCGCGCACTCCTGTTGGGGGGGGGGCTGGGCTTCGATATGCGTGCTCCGACCCTTCGCGGATAATGCTTACCCGCGGGGGCCGTGAACCCGCATACCCGGCACTTATAACTAACATGATCATCAGGGTGGGCCTCTTTCGCGTGCCGATTGAAGTATCACCCCCGGTATGCTCGCCCCACACAGAGAGGGCGGGCCAAGAGGTTTCCTTGAAGGGGGAGCAGTATACACAGCCCGCCCCCTCCCCTCTTGTGATATGTCTTCCACAATTGTATGCATCGCTATAGCCGTTGGGAACTAGAACTGTATTCTTGAAGACTCCCCCCCCCCGGCGTGGGCCCATTAGATTGGGAGCATAAGTTTTAATCAAACTTTGAAAACAAAGTGCTTAAATTTAAGTTATCGTAGTAACATGTCGATATCTATTTTGGATAGCTTTACACAGATAAATTACAATTTTTTCTTTTATGAATTACTTATTTTTTAAAGGGTCTCCCCACCTTTAAATTTTTCTTTCTAAAATGATCTGCAAAAATAAGATGGATTACAACTAGTATGTTCAAGTAATATTCTGAAACTATATCACATTTGTGGTAAAAATTAGCTAAAAGAAATATTTTTAGACTCACTTTATCAAAGATATGGATATTTCTAAATTTTCTGTTGACTTTATTAAATAAATACATATCTGGATGTCAAATTTTACGTGCTACTCATTCATACAGATCATAATACAAAATTTTCTGTAGTAAAGAACAATTGTCCATAAAATGACCTTGAAAATGACCTTGAGAGACAAGATTAAAACCAAGGATATCATCGTATTTCTTGTTAAATACCAGTGAAAAGTGGTGAGAGATATTTTTTTTAAAAGTGCGTTCTTTGGGATATTTCTGGGATTTGTATGATTTATCCCTTCATATTGGTTTTTGTTGGATCGTGGTTACCTTATATATTATACAAACTTATCCCAACACTTCACAAGAAGCATTGACTATTACATTTGTTTGAATTGGAATGTTTTTATTGACTATAAACCAGTATTTCATGTTTCGTATCTCTGAACTATAGTGTATTGACTCCATATTGAGGTCCGACATCTTGATTTTCCAAAATGCCCACAGTGCATTAAAAACTACATACGTGTAGCTTCAAAGTTAGCGGAAAAATTTTCTAGGTTCCAATTTTTGGACAGATGGAGTAGTCTTTTGGACAAAGAATGTCTTTATATATTATAAATAAATTATAACTCTATATATTATAAAAATATTTCGCCACCGCCGCAGCCGCTGCCATATATAAGAATCGAGATAATTTCCATTATTTTACCTCAATTTCACGTTACTTTACGATTTTTTATGTAAAATAACTTAAAATAATGCAAAAATATTATAAAATATTATGTTTTGTATTAATTAACTTAATTGTATGAAATCGTCAAAAATCTTAAAAATAACACAATTATTTATTTAACTTAATTTTTATTAAGTTTACCTCTTTATACGTTAAATTAATGTAAAATAAGTAAGTGTTTTTTGTTATTTAACTTAATGTTATATTAAGTTTACATTATTTTTTGTGAAATGAACGTAACAGGAGTAAATTATTTTTTTGTATCATTTAACTGAATTTTTTGTGAAGTTTAGCTTTTTACGTTACGGGGTCTACCACCTTCAAATTCTTTCATCTAAAATGATCAGCAAAAATGAATTTGACTCACTACTAATATGTACTAGTAATATTCTGGAACTATATTAGATGTCTGATAAAATAAGATAAACAACATTTTTTAAGCCCATTGAACCCAAAGATATGGGTATTTATAAATTTGGTCATTGCCGAATTCTCAGGCTTAGAAAATTAATGGATTTCAACCGTATTAGTCTTAAACTGTTAATATTGTATGTGATTTAGGGCTGAAAAATGGTACGTGTTTAATTTATTTATAATTTTTTACAGCCTAAAACTGCTTGAAAAGCTTAATTTGAGTTTTTCTAAGAAATTTGAACAGTTTTTGACCCTAAAAACTTACTTACTCAAATAAATTTGATACGTACAACTCTTTAGCACTAAATCACATAAATCGCAACGGCTTACCACCAATACGGTTGAAATCCATTAATTTCTTAAGCCTGCCGGTTTCGGAAATTGCCAAATTTATAAATATCCATATCTTTGGATTCAATGGATTTAAAAAATTTTGTTTATCTTATTTTACCAGAAATCTAATAAAATTTCAGAATATTACTTGTTACGTCCGTGACGTATCTTAAAAATTTAAATACTCTCATCAGTAATTTTTTGACACTAAACATGATGCGAGCTCGCATTCCTTATACGATACGACGCTTCGTCCACGCGACACCGTGACGTAGTATATTATCGCGTAACATGACACACTTCCTCTTTACATTCACAGTATATATACAGTCAGCATTTTCGTACTTCGTAAAACAAATACGACGATTTAAAATTACAAAATAAGATGATCTCGATCATCTGTAACCCAATAAATTATTGTATAAAAGAAGCGACATACGCTACCCGCATCAGTTGCTAAAGAAAATTTAACTGCGATATCCATCGGCTCCAGTAGAAAAGCGAGGGTTACTAAAAAAGGAAATTGTACTACGAGAATTGCAAGATAAAGAATTTACATTATACACAAGAAGTGCTACTATATTACAAGAACATAACATATCAAATTACAAGAATTCGTGCGTAATCGATATCAAGGGTTGTAAATATCGATTAATAAGGATGACTAAAATAAAAATAAATTATTAATATCTTATAACAATTATTAGTCTCCTTGCCGAAATTCCGGACTTAACATACTAGTACATATTAGTAGTAATTTAAATTCATTTTTTGCTGATCATTTTAAGTAGAAAAATTTAAATGTGGTAGACCCTTTTTATACTGTTTTTGAATGATTAGAAAAATAGGAAGCGAAATCATTTAGTTATTACAATTTTCAGGTCAACCAAACATTCATCCAGGTTCGATATCTAGCACCGGTCGTGGCAGAGTTGCAGTTTCCGCTACAAGTACCCAAGCGGCACAATTAATTGGGGGAGGAATTACTCCTAATATGTTTACCTCGCCAACAACTGTATGTATTTACCTTTGAAAATAGCATTTTTTATAAGAATAGCAAGTCCATACAATTACTCTGATTTTTCATATTTAGTAATTAAATAAATATTACCATTTCGATAAGTTTAGATTATTGCTTTAGAATTGAAGTATTAACGACATTTCAGCTATGCGATGAAATACATGCTATTCTGACTGACCAGGAGAGTGTCAGGAATCCGGATCACGGATTGGCTCTCATTTTAGCATAAGTTTTTGGATGTAGACTTTCCTAAGTTGAATGGATACCGTTTTAAAAAGAGGTTTTTTTAAGACTTTTTTCAAAAAAGGCCTAAAAATGTTGAGAACTTTATTTTTCGCGAGGATCTAATATTGTAGCTTTCATCATATTTCTACACCCAAAAACTTATTCCAAAGTTTGAGCCAAATCCAGGATCCGAAAGTAGTGAACTCTTCTGGTTAGTACATGCAAACTCTTTATTGGTTGAAAGAAACACTTAACAAATAATCACAAATTTTATACGGGCGCTAAGTGCACGCATCAAACGCACCAATTTACCTATTTCGCCGGCTAGCGCAAACCTGGAGTAAAAAACTCTAATTGTTCCAGCTACAGCACATGCTGTAGCTTTCACGAATATCCGGAAGACAGCGCGACTCTCACCGCGAACGCGGACACTCACCACGCGGAAAACCCAGGAAACAGAAGAGAAAGAACAAATATCGGCCAGCAATTCTGTTGCTCTGTTTTTCTCTCGTCCTCTGGCTCAGCCTCTCCCGCTATAGACAACGACCTCAGCCCCACTGCAGAACGCGCGCTCTGTCTCTCAGATGGTAAAATTTGTCTAGTTAGTGGTTGTGAATATTGACAAAGTTCTATAACTTTGTTGAATTTATTTAAGAAATTTTTTTATTAGCTTCTTCTCACCGGTATCCACATATGCGGATGCATATTGAAGTCACGATTAGGATGTGACCCAAAGCATTTTTAATGAAACCTTTCAAGTTGTTGTTTTCTTCAAATCAAGAATTACGAAAATAAATTGAATCAAACAATTTAAAATTAATTTTTATATTTTTTTACGGCAATAAAAGAATGTTAAAAATATTTTGTACCTGTAACTAAATAAAAACAGTCATATATATAGTAAAAAATGTATGACTTAATTAAAAAAATCTTTTATTATATACTTTCTGTAGCAGCTTACTGTAATAAAACAATTGATAGCTGTTCCAACTAAAGCAAAGTAGTTGATGTAACTATCTAATTGCTCGTCGTAACTAACTTTTGAATATTTACGGTAACTAATTTTTTTCCTCCAACGATCCAAGAAATAAGTTGGTTGTTTTAACCCTTACCAACCGATTACCAATTATGTTGCTTAGGCCAACTATTCATGCTTAGTTCAGCAATTTTAATACTTAGGTTAACTAATTTTTTTTTTCAGTGTCAAACACTGTGTGGGTCTTGTGGGACCCACTACTTTCAAATACGATGCCCCACAAACTGCTGCATAACAATGAACTTTGTAATTGATCGATTTTTAGTTAACAATGCAACTAACAAAATCGAATACATGGAATGAAAACATCTGTCTTTAATACACTACGCGACAAAATTATCGCAACAAAATTTTTCAATATTAAATGTAACGAAATCATGGTGGGTCAATTTTAAGTTACACTTTCCGTGAATTAATTTTTTGAAACTAATAACGAATAGATAAGAGGTTCCTTAGGTTTCCGGGGTCGCTGATTATGAATCTGTGATTAGATTTTGCAAATTCGTACCCCAGGAACCTTCCGCCATGCCCCAAAATGCCCTAAATTTTTGATGATCACGATGTTAGATAAAAAAATGACCCAGGGCTTTTTGGGATGGCTCCTGGGGCACGAATTTGTTAAATGTAATCTGATAATTTGAGCGATGGTTTACACGATCGGCCCTTTTTAAGGCCAAAATGATGCGTAAAGGCCGACCAACAACCTCCTCGCGGTACGCATCGGGTAATGCTGATGTTGGCATAACTCGGTCAATAAATCGTAGAGAATCGATTTTTTTAATTGCTCGTTGGAAAGTGCACTTTATGTTGATGTATCTGTTATTTACGAAAAAAAATTGGGGTAATCCAGGTAAACGTCTAAACTATCAAGTTTTTTAAGAAAAAATAGTTACTAGGCCTTATTAAGACTTAGAAATGTGGCATTGACTCGCACTTATTTTACATTATTCTTTTCCGAAAGCACAGATAATTTCCTACGAAATGAAAAGGAAATCATCTTGATACGATAAAAATTGACGGAGTTACAAGCATTTGAAAAATGGCAATATATCGATGAAAAATTTTGTTGCGATAATTTTGTTGCGTAGTGCATTTATTTTACAAAAATATAATGCAAAATTCAAATTTTTCTTAAAAATCACTTTTAGTGGCTTTAAAAAGAAAAGAATAATACATAAAATATACGTTTTATCGATTATTTGATTTATCGAGATCGTAGAGAAAGCGACTAAATGTAAGTTAATAGGATCATAAAATTATTCAATTTCTGTTTTTTACAGTATTTGAAATAAACTGGGCCCCCCTGGAGTTATACGGGTATAACGGGTTAATACTGAAATTCCGGCTCATTATAGATGGTCACAATGGAATCTTATTACAATTGTATTGCACATATGAGTGTTGCGAGTGATTCCTCGTAAATAATATTTTAATAAAAAGTGACGGACCCTAGGATCGAACCAGAGCCGCCGACTCGTGGTCAGAGACGCTACCAACAAGCCACGGCCGCCACCGTTCGGCTTTCTGCTAATCGGCGACATATTGTAATCGGACGCCTTGCTTATATCATGCTTTGTATATTCGTTCGTACATCCACATATAACATGAGAAAATCCACAAAACTTTTCATTTTCTATGAAAAAAAAAAAAAAAAAAATTAATGCAAAATAATAGTGAGCACAGTCCTAAGTTTTCATGTTTATTTCAACCCCTAAAAAGTAATATTTTTTTCGGCTTTATTAATTTTTTCCAACGGTGTATTTCTTCCATAAGAATAAAATTGTGTTTGATATACAATGAAATACGGGAAATAGCTGTTAAATTCATATTTTTAAAGTTCTAAAACTTTTATACTGCAAATAAAATGAACGCTGTTTGTTTCCTACATTAATACATCATAAACACTTATTATCATACTAATAACCATGTCAATCCAAACTATATTACAGCTGTGCTACAGGTAAATGTAGATTTTTTTAATTAATCACGTATTTAGTACTAATGTTTCAAGTGCTATCATTTTAAGAGTTTTAATCGCACACACATACCGGACACATTTCAAAATTTGCGTTTTTCTGTTATAAATAGAAATGTTCGATACAAGTTAATTAAGAAGACGGCATTCTGTGCAGTCGTTGTATGAAAATATGAAAATTGTTTGAAAATTAAAAAATTTTGAGAATACGTATACACATATTTCAGTATACATAACTTCTTTTTCTAAAGTGGCATATTAATAGGCCGAAAGAAAAAATTATGTCACTATAATGACTAATAAACCCATAGGAAATTAAAGTAATCAATATCACGGCGTTCAAATGCAGTTACGACCAGTCAAAATATTTTCATAATTTGCACGTGGAATTTAAAAATTTTCCATTGTCTCACGCTTTATAGCAGCTATAAAAATGTTTCTCTGGGATTTTACATTATACATTTCTGTTAGTGTATATTTGTTATATAATGTTACGTAAAAGACCATATTTGCGATAATGCAGATAATCAAAATCATAATAATATATAAACACCATAAATATAACTTATCTTCTACAACATTATGCAAAATATAGACCATCCAGCCATTTCATCCAGATTACGGTATTTTGAAAAATATATTTGTGCGTAGTTAATCTCAGCAACCAGTTGATGGATTTTCATGAAACAAAAAGCAATTTACTTGTTTGTTGCTCAGTTATGGTAGAAAGAGTTGAAAATATGAAGTTTATTTGATTAAGTGTTTATTTAATGCAAAAAACTAATGTTTTCACTAATTTGTTAAAGTTTTAGGAATTTGTTCACTTTTTTGCATTAAACAAATACTTAATCAAACAAACTTTATATTTTAAAACCTTTCCACCATAGCCCAGTCAAAAATAAGTAACTTGCTTTTTGTTTCATGAAAATCCATTAACTGGTTGCTGAGAAAAACAACGCACAAGTTTAAAATATCCTATATTGAGAAATAAGCCTTGAAAGAAACATACCATGAAACTTCAAAAGTTGTCAGTCCTGAGATCCTTCATTTTTTCTTTCTTGAAATTTACTTTCTTGTATCTGAGATCTGTTTAACCGTATAAAATAATTAAAATATAAGATCTAGTAACTGCATGTGTGCATTTAGAATCTTATATCAACAGAATCGATTCAACTAAAAGTTACTGCAATCTATCTTTTATACTCTTAATCCATCTACTATTGAGTGACTTTCTCAAATATTATGCTGAGTTAGATTATTATTACTAATACTAATAATAAATATCAAATATCCAGCCAGTGGTATGAAATAAAATCAAAATCCCATCTAAAATCTGAAAAAGGCAACATTTTCGTGACCAAAAGCACATGAGTATATGAGAGTCGATAAGACTATTTCTGTATTTATCACTTGATTACACATATTATATATTACATATCTACATGTTGAGTTTACATGTATCAAGATATATATTTTGAATTCAATTCTGGTAGGCTTAATATACTGAAATGTGTAACTTCATCTGGACACTCACTATAATACGTATAACTTCTTTAAATTGTTTTTTACGAGGGTGGGTCAATAAGTCCTTAGAATAAGGCATTAAAAAAATTTTTTTTTTCGTAAATTTTTTTTTTATTTTTCAACATAGTCTCCTTGGAGCTCTATACACTTAGTTAGACGTTTTT
>JAYJLV010003808.1:0-10340 GCA_036873485.1 Torymus texanus | reverse complement strand
ATACACACCACTCTTCTTTTTCGTACCTACGTGTGCATGCGCATATATATATATATATATATATATATATATTCCACGGGAATTTATCGATTATTCATTTTCATCCGTACATGCATTACCATGCCATTCCAGGGAAAACATCCCCCTCCTCCCTACATACACGTGTACTGATATTTCATCATTAAGTGAGGAATGTTGGGGCCTTGGCTCGTTTTCGTCCTTCCTGGATTATAGGGTGCACCTCGATAATGCGATTGAATGAGCGCGCACCGAGGTATGCGAGTACACGCACCCATATATACACATATCCATACATGGGAAGGTTTGGTATATAGCATATAGCCAGGTTGAACGTAGTAGCTGGTTATAAATAAAATCGTATGCCCCCCTCCGACTTCTATGCAGGCTCTGCCTCGCGTGCGGTCACGTTTATAATTTAATAATTCTTGTCCTCAACGAATTCCTGTGCTGTTGCCGCCGCGTTCGCGCTCGACGTGCATTGTCCATATTTTGCGTTGGTGGGTAGAGTAGTAGCCATGTGTATATATATATATATATATATGTACCTACTGACGAACATTCCGGGACGATGCAGTACACAAACCTCGAATGCCTGCTTTAATTCCCGGTGTAACCTCGTTGGATCCACACGGCATTATTTTCGTCGGAAATTAGTAAAGGAGTATGCGGAAAAGCTTATTTGCAGGAGGATAATGTGTATATGCGGTTTCTGATGTATGCAAATTAAAGACATTTCAATTGCACGGTTTTCTTTGTATGAAAATGTTTATCAAAGGAGGCTTGCGAATGGAAAAATAATGAACAATAATATATACGAATGTAATACATGTGTAGGGATTTATTATAAATTTTAAATAAATAAATTATTATTTTTTGTGTATTTACATGGTTTATTTTTTAAATAATGACAAGATATGAAAGAACCTGAAAATGTTTATATTATTATACATTTTCGCTCCGATTAAAATGAAAATTTTATTTTCTGTATTATTCGAATGTTATAACTCTTGTTCTTTAACAAAATGTAAAATAAAATACCGCTGCTGCAAACATGTATTTTGTGTAATTATTGTTTATTAAAAATTCATCGGGCTTTAAAAATTCTAGAAAGACTAATAATACGAGTGATAGTCAAAAGGAGAAAGGAAAAGCCACTACGTGAAAAAAAAAAAAGAAAAAGTGGTAACTGCGAAAATTCTTCCGTAATATGAGTGCGACGCGTGCTTTGGCGGCACGACGATGAAGTTTGTATTATCGTAGCACATTAAAGTCAAATATAAGTCTGACAAACTCCCCCTCATTGCCAATATGAGACTTCAAATGAATATTGCATAATATTCACGCGCTGAATTGCTTCAGCGGCATATCGATGGCTAGGTTATTTTTCTCTTTTCTTTGCCTCTCCTCGTTTCTCTTAAAATATTTATTTCACGTGCGGCGTTGGTGGAGAATACCTCCCTCTAATTAATTTAATTGCGTAAGAAGAAAAATTCTGGGTAAGTGGAAGGAAACAGGAAAGACATTTCCATGGGCGCAACAATGCCTTATTAATTAATGGCCGTTGAGTCATTATAATTGAGATATTTCGCCGGAATCATTATTTTCGAATGAGAAGAAACGAGGTCAGAGGCTTCAGAAAATATTTAATTAACACAGTTGAGGCTTGGGAAATTTTAAAGGGACGGCGTGGGCTTAATTAGATGAGCGCTTTATGCCATTGTTTCCTCGACATTTATTATGCGCTTAATGGTATTTCCCTGCCATAAACATATTCTGCGTGTAGCCGTGTAATTATGCCAATATACCTTGTTTAGTAAACTAACTCAATGAGAGATTCCTTATATTTTGGTAATTAAAATTTTAAGAAAAAAATTTTCCCATGCCACGATTCTACCTATTTAACAGAACGTTCTGCCAAATTTTTTAATCAGTGTTTGTAAAAAATTTCTTTAATACTCGTATATTAAAATTAATCTACTTTTGTTTTTTTTTAATAGATTTTTACATTCAGCTATTGAAAATTTCAAAATCAAATCCATGTTCTAGAAAATCTTATAAGAAGTGTACTAAAAGCATTTGCTCTTTCCTTATTTAAATTACAAAACAAAGTGAATGCAATAGATGTACATAATTTACCGATTCTCTTGAACTGCAATGGCAACGAATACACGTAAGGAAAGGCAGTAACTATTTCAACTCGTTCCATTATTCCATTGTAATGGAAAAAGTTAACACACCGTTCGATACACCTCAGACGGCTATAAAAAAGTAATTTCAAGTTTTTTAAGCTACCTTCTTTTCCTCTCCTCTCGATCCACCCCAAAACGTCTCGAGTCAATCTCCGATAAGAGCAAGCACGCTTACATAATATATACATATAAAAATATCCGTATCAAAATATCTTGGTAAAAATTATTTTAAATATTCTCATTGCTATGCATAACATGATAATCCACGTCAAAAGTTTGTTCATTACTAAAAATATCAATAATATATGGTGAACGGTTTTTTCTTATTTTCAACTTGATAGCTTTATTAGCACCAGATGTAAGCCCTATAAACCATTAATTGGATGAAAATTTCGAACGTATAAAACTTTTGTCAGAAATCATCTTTTAATATATTTTTAATTTCTTTTAAAATATTATCGCATTATTAATTAAGTTCTTTTTTTTATATTATTCAAAGAAGAATTTATGAACGAGAAACTCGGAAATATAAAATAAATTTTCTGTGAATAATTAAACATTTTCATACGTACAGCCAACTACAAAGTTGCGTTCTTCTTGGAAAACTTAATTTTAATCATTTATTTCACGTATTTGCAATCTGTTAGAAATTTTTCTCTGAATAATACAATATTAAACTGGAAAAATCAAATAAAATTTGAAGAATTATTTCGAATGAAATTACGTATTTTTGATAATTTTAATACTTGTAAAATTTTTGTCCGATTTTAGGTTTTTGTGACTTTTATAAATGAAACTTTTATAAACTTATTAAATAAAAGTAACAAACAATTTGATAATAAATTATTGGTAATATTTAGTAATACTGACTTGCAACTTATCATATACGGACTATATTCTTACTGGATATACGACCGTGGTTTAGTTTAAACATTTTCTCCAACGATAAGACTGTACACACTTATTGCTTGCGCAAACCCCCACGTACACATTCCTTTCCTATATCTCGCGCCCCAGCGGCATTTGGAAAAATCATTTATTTTCTCTTACCTTTCCCTCTATTTCCGCGTCCCTTTGTATATATATATATATATATATATATACACACACACACACACACACACACACACACACACACACACACACAAAGATCAGTGCGCGCTCCTCGCTTCGGCTGCAGATCGCGCGCGATAAATCCGAAATTGAGATCCATCGTATACAAAGTATACTTTCGTCTCTCTCATCCCAAGACAGCGCGTATACGTATCCAGACATACACATGCGCACGCGGGCGTTTGCGAAAAAATTGCCCGGAGCGAAAGAAACACGCGAGGACTTGAGCCGTGCACGCGAGCGCGGCTTTGGCATGACTTTTCAATTTCGTCGAAGAAGAAGAAGAAGGGGAAGGGGAAGGATTTAGTCAGTCGCGCGAAGAGGAGCAGACAGCGAGGTTTTTGGGGGCGTTTCGCTGTTTCTTGCCCGCAGAGAAGAAATTGAGGGGGAGAAAAATAAAGATGGATGGATGCGGAGAGGAGGAGAGAAGTCGAACCGATCAAGAAGGGGAGAGGGTTTAATTGTTGCCGTTGTGCTCGAGTGAACGCGCGAGGTAGACTGAGGGAGCGAGAAAGATTATGGCTTTGGAGATTTGAAAAATGTTTCGAGAGGGGTCGAAGAATTTTGTTGTGTAATCGTTGTTTGCTTCGGAAATATATAAGGAGAGCGGAAGTTGAACTTCGAGGCAGGCATTTTTATTGAATTTATGGGGAGATTAATATCGCGCCCTTCTCGCTTGCTTTAGAGATCATTCTCCTGATTCGTGACTTTTTAATCTATCTTTTTTATGGTGGATCCTCATTCGAAGGATAACAAATTTGAATTCGAAGGTAAACTGCATAATATATTACCGTTGTTAAATCATAAAAGTTTCTAAATGATAAAAAATACAGCTTATATATGTAGGAATTTCAGTTGAAACTTATCGTATATAACCACGTTTTCATCGGGATCCATCAATCATTGCGAGACTTTATTAAATTAAAATGGAATACGAATCACCCATTAAATTGACTACATACCCATACCTCTTTTTTTACTGTGATGAAATTTATACACTAGTGACTTTGAATGCAATAAACGAGTATTGTACAATGGGTACAACTTAATTTCGGGTGTATTCCTGAACATTTTTTTTTATATATATATTTCTACGCAAACTGCGAGTTTCGCTGACGAATTTTTATTTGTGCAGCTTTATAGTTTTATGTCAGCGAATAGAATTTTTTACACGCAGATCACATTTTTATTATTAGTAAAAAAGGTACAAAGGACGATACGTGAATTTGATCTTTTTTTTTTGGGGTCCGTATATATTTTTAAAGCTTACGGTTTTAATTCACCAACAAGCGAGAGTGCTAATAAAAGTAAACCAAATCGAATCATCAGTTAACAAGCTATATAGTAATAATAGAATTCCATTGTTATGAAGTGATTATGAATATATAATTCACGATTTGTACAGTTGCATTTATTAACAACAAAAGTGATGATCGCATCGCATCGACGCGTTTGATTAATGTTTGACGATGTAAATTACCACTTATAATCGGAAGCTTTAATTAGAGATTGAATTTAACCAAATACATGAGAGCTATATTGTAATTGAAAGTAATTGGCACTAACGTAATTAACGTTTAATTCAAAAGTAATTTCTTTAAATTTAATCGTTGTGTAATGAAATTGCTTGATCGTCAAGCGAATCTTTGAGCCGTGCGACAAGAGTAATGTTCAATGGCATTTCTAATAAAATTGAATTATTCATTCATTATCCCAATATATCGTTTTTACTATATAGGTAAAATACTGAAGTCTGCTAATTAGATTCTTTTATAAAACGCGACACCTATACATATACCATATTCCAGTATAACGCTTGGAAATACCGATCGAACGATTGGAAATTCTTACGCGAAATAGAATTACGTTGCTTATCAATTCCGAAGAATCGCTAGGGTAGCATAGCTTGGACCTATAAAACGCGACGTTGGAATAGAAAAAAAACAAGCCGCTAGAGAGAAACGCGCTCTGCTGCACGAGAAATGAGGGAAAGGAGGAAACTGAGGAAAGAGTCTCTAGACGTGTATATATATATATATAAAAGAGAGAAGAACCATTCGTCGCAGTCGTGCGTGCGAAATCAGATTTAGTTACAATAAAGACAAAACGTCAGACGGTTCGATGCGCGACATCCCTTGCCAGCCAGTCCCGCAGCAGTGTATATATACTTTTCCTTCTCTTTCTCTCTTTTGCGTTCGCCCAGCCGCTTCTCTTGACGTACTATAAAAGCGACGACGTACACAGAAATATGGGAATGCAATTTCAGAGATTTAATCGTGCACCAGCGAAACTTTCCTTCTGCTCCTCCTCCTCCTCCTCTTCCTACTCCCACTCGCCCATTCCCCACTCACACTCGCGTACCTATATGCACGTGTACGTTTCGAAAATTACTTTGGTTACCACATTGATTTTATCACGAGACTGCAGATGCCCGATGTGCATTTAATAAAGCGCTCGAACGATTGGCCAAAACAACATATATGTATATATACACGTTTGTTCTGTTTATCGTTAGAATATGGTAAAATAATAATGACAATGTTGACTCACTTTATTTATTTATTTGTTTATTATTAATCAGCATTACAACATGGTTTTTTAGTCATAAACAAAAGAAATAATTTTATCTAACAGTGCTACCTAGAAAATTCGATTTTTTGTAACTATACCGTATTATATAAAGTAATGCACATAATTAACTTTTCCAAGAGTTCTATAAAAAAGCAATTTATTTCCATTATTGGATATTTTAGCTGTATACGCTGATAAAATATGTACATATATATTATATATGCGGATGATACGAAGAAAAAGTTGATTTGAACTCGACAAACATTTCAAACGATCGTAAATAATCCATCCGTATAGCTGCGTTATTTTACCCACGCGCGTATATAGTAGTAACGAGTAAAGACAGCCTGCAGGCTATAGAGGAAGAATCAAAGAATGGCCATCAGAGCTCGCGTCAAGTCGAAAGAGTCATAGCACGCTAGCGTGTGTGGCATGTTGTGTGGATCTCGCGCACGCGCCTTCGTTTTTATTGTTCGCACGATAGTGGAAAGTCGTCGTCATCGTCGTTGTACTGTGCAGTCAAAGACCGCATACATACATATATACACAAATATATATATATACACACACACGTGTGGCGTGTATGCTTCTGTTTTTGACATTGACAAAGGCTCGAGTGCGCGCACGCCTTTGACCATTCGTCCTCGACGAATGAACGCCTCGGTGCGCCAAAAGAGGAGGCGAAAGTATCATTTTTGCTGGATCAGTCGGCTCATTTTCTCACTACTGTATATTCACACGGCTATTTTCCTCCCTTTTTTTCATACATGAGTCTCTTTTACATTAGTACCGGTTAGTTTATTCGAAAGCTTTAAATAACTTTTGATAGTTGTATAGTGGCGGACGAGAAAGAGGACGATTTATTGCGTTTAAACTTTACGTGATATATTTATTATCAGCCATTTGCATTGAAGGGGGGAAAGGGGGAGGTCGGAAATGCCAAAAATCAGTCGAATGTGTGACGCTCGACTGCATTGATTTACGGCGGTATCAATATTTGCAGCTATCAGTTTCATTACCGTATATATTTGTAAAAGTTCAAGTTGGTATAAATCAATGGCCTCGCGGCCAAGCTCGCGTCGTGCCGTGCCATTTTCCAAATGTATTTTCGGCATTTTCGCGTATATAAGCTTGACGTAAAGAAATATTGTTTTATGCAAAGCCATGAAGGGCGCGAGTATAGCTCGATCTAAATTTCATCAGTTAAATCTTAATATAGAACTGTTCTGGAAAAGCTATAAATTGCTGTGAGAAGCTTGAAGAATCATGTCACGTAAATACATTCTCGTATCTTGTATTAAAAGTCAAATGAGAAATAATAGAAAAAAAAAGAAAAATTCCCTCAACGTTAACAGAAAGAAGCGCCGCTAAGGGAGAGATGGCAGTAAAACTTTTCCTAAGAATGTACATTAACAGACCTTTAACGGCCGTCTGATCGAATCCAAGCGTTTCCACTTGAACGCGTATCGATTATTTTCTCATTTTACCTATTGTATTTCACGATATTGAACTAAATTTGTTTTAATTTTATTCTTTTTTTTCACATCATATTCTATAGCAAGCGAAATTGAAAAAGCAATTGTTATACTTGTTAATTGCTATTTCGACTTTCTCTTGTTCACTTGGGCATTGCACAGCGATAAAATTTACAGGGAAATATAAAAACGATCGTTTTCGAGAGAGAGCGCAAACAAACAGAAGGCTAATGCACTTTCCAACGGGCAGTTGGCAAGTATATGAAAAGTCGATTTGCGCGCGGTAGAGCCATCTGAAAGTTCGACTCTCAACTCTCAACCGTGCGCGTGCAATCCCATTCAGTTCTTCTCCTAAGCGTAGCTACGCAATTGTTTCACACATAGTATAGCTAGGCAACAAAAGCCCGCAGGCATGGTAGAATTACGCTTAAGAAATCTTGCTAATCTAAAATGGGAAAAGGAGAATATTCTTCTCGCTTCTCTACAGAGTTTTCTGTTTTCTCAGCTCGATCGCTAGGGTCAATAGCGAACTTGTAACAAGCGAGTAAACTTATGATAATGGAAAGGCATTATAGATCTATGAATCTGCAAGAGTATGTGCGGCGCGTACGCTTGTGATAACAGCGACGCCGGTGTATGGTAGCGGGTGGGTCCGCGTTTTTCGGAAAGGCGATCGGGAGAGCTCCTGTTATTTCCCGGGGCTTATCGCGAGATTATTCTGTTTTATGGAGTTTTAAAAGTGCAGCGCTTACTGTTAGACGCGTACGTTACACGCTCGGATGTTACTTTTGAATTGCCGCGCAGTTAGTTTATATTAATAATATCTTTAATAAATTGTAGCCGCAACGATGTTGTTATGTTTTCTCTTTACGAACAATAACAATAATAATAGTTGATATAAATAAATAACGTCGCTCGTAATGTGAAATTAATTATCACTATATTAATATGTTATTTTCGCTCTATCAATAATATTTACTAATGCGGAAAATAATCGTAAAATCTATAAATTAGCACCGTTCTCAATTAATATTCTTGTTGGCAAAACAGTTTGGCGGTTCTTCTATTAACGTTATATCAACAGAATATATGTAAAGAACTTTAATTGCGTGTATATAAATGAAATGTGAGTGTATGCGGTACAATATTAATTATTCGACAGTTGAAATTAGATTACCACTGATGTCATAATATACAGTGTATTTTATATTTCATTAAATTTCCACAAAAAAGAAAAATAAACATATTAAAAAAAAACATTTCTTTCGAGTCTAAAGTATAGGAAAAATGTGTTTCTCACACATATGTTTTCATAATACGAAGTGTAAATAGTTTATGTTCAGTATAAAATTAACATAACCCACTGTTGCACTACCGGACTTTAATTATATCGGCTAGCTTCTTAAAGCTCCTCGTGTGACATTAAAGCTGTGTTTCGCAAAAGTTTCGTTACGGATCGAAAGAACCACAGATTTATCATTCCTACCGCGACTCCTAAAACCACACAGAATATCGTTCCATAAGCATAGAGCCGTTAAGCTCGACATTCTATGCTTTCGGCAAGATCTATATACTTCTTATTTATCCAAACCACGAGAGTAGCCTTAACATAGCTTCAAGCATTTCCCTTCCAGTCGATCAAACAGAACCCACATCACACGATCCGTCGGTCTCTCTATATGCACCGACAAAATCAACCTCACGTTTAAACTCACCTTGGACGGGAGCGTAGATATTCAGGTAAAGGCAGTCCTCGCTCTGATTCTTGAGATAAGGCAGCAGTCTCCTGAGGTAATCCAGCCTACCCTTGGGCATCTTCTCCGTTAACACTGGCAGCTTTTGCGGGCAAACAGGGCCAAACTTGTCAGCCACTCTAACACCATGCCAACGTGCCGAACTCACAGGTGGCATGAACCTAAGTGTACCAATAGGCGGCGATGCGTATGGTACACCACGAAATACCTCAACACTCTCGAGGTTACGACCTAACGAGACAATGACACCGGACAACTCGCCGTATTGGGTGCGCACGATACGCGAGCTAAGCTCAGCAAGGCTCCGGCCTAATAGCAAGAACAGCAGCAGCCAGACGAGGTGCTGACCGGTGCCACCCGCCGCTCGTCGATTATGGCCCATCGTCTACTGTCCTCGCGCAAGCTCGATTCTCACACTGGTCCCCGTCGTCCGTGCGTCGGCCAGCTGCTGCTCCCTGCGCCCGGACATATTATTATCCTCTTCCTCTCTCTTTCTACTGCTGGCTCTCTCCCTCCTAGCAAAGCTCCTCCCAGTCAGCTGCAAAACACTCGCGGCCCATTTCTTCGTCTCTACCCTGCCGGCGCTGATTGCGTATAGCAGGCGGTAGCTTCCTAATTGCGGGCTATCGATGCCCCTGGCTTTTTACGCGACCTGGACATCCACTTGATTGCTGCACTTCTTATTACTGCACTATACCTTGCTGCTCTCGTTAGGCCGATTCCACTGAACTGCTGCTTTCATTGGAGACAGAGAAAGAGGTGATTGACCGCTTAGCTCTTGTCAATGCATCGATTCAGTAGTGCTGCGAGCTTGCCGGGATATCCTTGTTAATCCTATCCCGCATCCTCGACTTTCGGTAGGCTACCAACGCCATTCAAACCTTTCGCTCGGCCCTTCTTCAGGCTCCCGAACTCGAGTGACATTCGTTTGGGCCTCGTAATTTCAATCAGCGATTCTGCTGATCGTTTAATAGATCATTCGCCGCTCGGCACTCGCTCACGTGAATAACGACATAACAGAAGATTCTCTCTCGTGGGCACTCGCTTCTGCTACTGCTTCTGCTGCTGCTGCAACACTCACTCACTGATTTTATACATATATATACGCACGTGATTATCACGAAACACACTCGGTTATATATATATATATATATATATATATATATATATTCGTGGCTTGGATCACTAATGCGTATTAGGGTACGTGTGCGACGATT
>JAYJLV010003797.1:0-10342 GCA_036873485.1 Torymus texanus | reverse complement strand
ATAACCTCTACTGCCCGAGCGTTTCGGTTATTTTTACAGCAGATTTCGGCAGTTTTGGCCACATTTTTTTCTCAGTGCAATGAGACAATAATTTTCAAAGTATTGTAAAATGTAAAAATAATTATGTACGTTTAATTTACGCTAGGTGATATAATAATTTTTTATAACATTTAGAAGTAAATATTTTTCTTTGTCATTCAATATAGTATTCAGGGTCTATTCTTACCACTTCTCATTTTTTAGCTTCCATTTTCGGATTGCAAAGTGCTCATTATGACACTGTTCTAATTACACGTGACTCTCATAAGAATGCAAGTACAAACATTTTCACAATTCTTGTTTTCGCAATTTTTGTATACGTTTTTCCTGTATTTGTAATTACTTGAGAACTGCCTTAAAATTGATTATTTATGTAAACTGTTTTTTGTTGACCTCTTATGACGGATGTCGGAAAATATTCAAACTCAAATTAATGACTAAAAAAACTCGTGTGTTTATGAGCTATCTGAAGATTCCAGGGAAAAAACTGTATTGATCATTTGTTTATGTAATTTGAATATCAAAGACTATTAGGACGTTAAATATATACATACCAATGTTCATACAAAAGCATTTAGATTAAAGCATTCATAGAAACATAAAGAGTCTATCTATATCAGTCAAACCAATGAAATCATTAGCATTTCCCTTCGCAACTGTGTAGGCATGTATACATTTCAATGTCATTGTGGTTGCGCAAATGCGGAAAATTTACGAATCATCTTTATCTGCAATAATAAGTACCGAGCGAACGAATCAACAAAATTTCTCATAAAACATCTAAATCGCATCTGCAGCACGTGATTAGTTGATAACTTGAAAGCTTGATGTGTGAAGAAACGTCCGGTCGAAGGTCCCTCGGTATTGCGTCCCGTATACACAGTTTTCTCGAGACACAACGTGTGCTTTGATTAATTTTGTCTTTAGCAAGCGACAAAAGAATTTAATGTCGACGTGTATTTTGGAAGAGTAATAATGCAAGAGTAATGACCGCGTAACATGCAGCAGAGTAAAATGCAGCGACAAGAGTGGTATAAAGAGGCAAAGAATTGTTAAAAAATTAGGTTTTTCATGGAGCTTTTCGTCGACTTTTGGGTAGTGTATACAAGACAAAAGACTGTCAACTTAGAAAAAATAAACAAAAAAAAAATAAAACTAGCTCGCGATGCACTTGTTACGGCATCCCGACACGTTAGTTCAGGGATAGCATGCAAGACTACAAAGTGCAGATCTGTGGGTTTGAGTCCCGTTCGTCGCATAATTTTTTTCGCACTTTATTCTTTATTTTTGACGTACGTAACAGAACAAATAAACCACCATTTACCTGTTATTTTGCTAAGAAGAAGGTGTCTTATCTTTTGCGTTATCCGAACGTTAATGGAAATCTTAGTGATAGTATGTTTTTATGAACGAGTTAATTACTTTGCGCTTTGTCAGATTATTAGTATAGTTAAGAGGACAAGCCGTATAGTTATGGGATTGAAAAATAAATTGACTTTTTTATTTACTATTTTTATAGTATATTCTCTGTAGAACACAATGCTTTAAATCGCATTTCAAAATTCAATTTCGTTACAAAATACTGTTAAAGCTGTGAAGATATACATTTTTGCATATTTAGCGATTTCACTCTATTAATCATTGTTAATCTTATATTATTTTATATTTTATAGTATATAATAGCATACTGCATTGAACGTAAATTGTCTTTGTAGACAAACCTATAGTGTTCTTAACTGAGAGAAAATTAGTGAAAGAATTAGTAGTAGTACAGGAGAAAAAGGTTGTATTAAAAATTACTATGTTTTATTATAACCAGGGGACAAACTTGAATTCTCAAAAAAATTACTATGTACTCTAGTCAAAATTGCTATCTTTCTAGTAATGTTAACTACATTTATAGCAATTTTTGCTAGAAAAAATAGTAATTTTTTTTAAGAATTTAAGTTCGTCCCCCGATTACAATAAAACGCAGTAATTTGTAATAGAACATTTTTTTCCGTGTATCAAATGATTATATATAAAAAAGAGATCGACTTGATTGTCACCTCTAATGATTGTGATTGGTAGATTTGAAATGGAGATGTAGAAAGCAGACATTGTTCAGCGTAGTCTTTAAAGGTCTTGGCGTTTCTTTTTATGATAGCACTGTCTACCTTGAGAGCCTCGGTAAAATAGTATCTACTTATTTTTAATATAAAATTATCTACTTGGTTTATCACTGCTTTTTTGTAAAAAACACTTTAATTAACATATTTTTCTTGTACTCTGAGTAACTGGAACGGTGCGTATAGAGGTATGCTTCGACAGTAATCCCGGCGAATGGCTTACTGACTACGCCACAAAATACTACTTATAAAATGTTCTCCGAATCGACTACATCTGTTACATTGAATGGATAATTGTACATTGAATTTATTTTGTTAATTTTCATATAATAACATATCTATAATTAGAAAAATGAGAGGTTTATAATCATTTAAAATATTAATTGTATTGCACTGCAATTATATTGTTTGTAGTTTTTGTAGTATTGTTGATCCGAGTCCATTTTGGCTAAAGAATGACAAAAGTCTGTCCGCTGTAAAATTTATAAATTCCTATTTTTACCATACTATTTAGCAATTCATCAAAATTTTTATTTTAGCTCTTACTTTTTGTAATTGTTTTAATGTAGAAACTGCCTTATAGCTGAGGCAGATTTTACTTAAAACATTTGCTTTAGCAAGGTTAAGGTAAAAGCTGCCGGAGTTTTAAGTCAAACCAGCCTTACTTTTCTCTCAGTGTCTTTCAGAGTCTTGGTGTTAGGGTACCTTCTAAATTGTATATTGTACCTTTAAGATAATCTCTTGAAATTTTAACCAAGTCTTGTCTTAAATAAGTTTAATAAATGGTTATTATTTTGAACAGATTGATCAAATATTGTCATCTTTTCAAAATAATGATTTTGAATTGACGCAATTTATTATTTGCTTGAAAAGTTTAAACAAGTAATCAGTACATTAATTTTAAGAAGGTACGTGTATATATTGGCAGTGGTTTTTATTCTGTAGATGTGAATTTCCGTACATCAAAGTTAATATCTTTTATATGTACAAATCTCACGAAATCAGCGACGTAACTCGAAAAATGGATTTCAAATTTTTTTTCGAGCACACTTATCAAACCTGGTTTTAATCGTTGATTAGAGTATATATAAGAAAAATCCGCAGCTGAACGAAGTCCATCGAATGGTATACTTTTTCTGCGACAACTAATTTTTTTTTAAATGACTAAAAATCGTTCTAGTATAATTCTAAATCATTCCACCAAAAAAAAACGCAATATAAAAAATGAAAAAAAAGAAAACGAAACTAGAAAGTGTGAGCTTGCCAAATCTTTTTACGGAGTTGTTTTTAGTGGAATGATTAGATCCTCATCATCAGAAGTTGGATCGTTGTTTACGAAATATTTGAATGCGTTGATTGATTTGGATCTTGACCATGACCTTGATCATGACTATGGTGGTAAAATTCTCCGCTCTTTCCATTTGCAAGGTCGAAAGTGGAGGTTACCATTTGAAAAAATCAATTTGACCTTTAAATGACCTTTACTCTTGACCGCAAGGTCATGGTCAAGGTCACCATCAGCAGGCCTCCTCTAAACCGTACAACTTTTGGATTTAAAGTTTTATTTCGTCTCCTTTACTTTTCAAGATATTTATTATTTGTCTGGAGCGATTAAAATGGCAAACCTTGTATATTGTAAATCCATGCGCAATTAGGTATATTCTCTATAATTTGAAAAAAGGGTTGCTATATGATTTTTCGAGTTATTGACTAAAAAATTATTTTTCAAAAATATTGTTTTAACCTTTAGACTGCCGGAAAAGTCATTTTAGTGGCTCTACATAAGCTCCTCAACTTAGCTCATAATGGTAGACATGATTACGAGATAATTTTTGAGGAAAAAACAATCAATGTATATCATCGTGCGGTCGTTCTAAAGCTCTTCTATACTTGCCTTCGGAGCGCTCCCGCGCACCTTGATATTGCTAAGAGAAATCTCGGCAGCTTAAAGGTTAAAAATAAAATAATTGTAACAAATACTTGGAAACAAATACAGAAACCTTTACGGAAATAGATTTGGTTTAAATAAAGTCTTAACCAGTACAAACGCGAAGTAGCTTAAAAATTTTGTCGAATAACATGAGTGCGCAGAGGTTATAACAGTTAATTAGCATGTCGCTGCATGCAATCGCGATTGTAAAATTTTAACGTCTTCAGGAATTAACTGTTAATGAATGTTCATTTGAAGGCAGTTTAAATACGTATTCATTAACTGTTAATAAATATTCTTGAATACACGAAATCCTTTCTCTCTGTGCACACACAGACGCACGCACTCACACACATTTTCTAAAATCAAGTGATACATTCTTATAACACCTATAGCGGTTTAATAAAACTTAAAATTTTACTTTTATACAAAGCTCTAAGAAAATGCAAAATAATAATTCAATATAAAATATCGTGTTTTTATATTTTATAGCCTGAAGCAATAAAAAGTCGAAAATATGTATAGTGAGTATCTACCCGTTTCTAAAAAATGTATGGATGTGTGCGCGCGCGCGTTTGTGCATGTAAGTAGACATCTGTATCTCATGATATACTAGATAGATATTAACCGAGTGAATAGGGTTCTTCTTTATTCTTTTTCTCTGTATGCGAATTCGGGAAAACAACACATTTTTTATTTGGCAGATGCGCCTTTATTTTAGGGTGAATTTTCGATTTTGGAAATATTACTTTTCAATTTTTTTATACTTCAAAGTTAATATCTTGTGACGATAAGTAGGAGAGTAAATAAGTGTAATCGTGTAAGAGTGTGCGAGTGACAGAAGCCTACGAAGATAAGCGCCAGGAGTACTAGGTGCCGGAGGAGAGGCCGTGAGAAAAGCCGCGCCAACTCGCAAGAACGTACGATGCTCTCTCTCTCTGTTATAGCTACCCTTTTAAAAAGGTCTGATGAAACTATAGATAAAAGGATGCAGAAATCTAATAACCTTTCTTGCACCCGAATCTTCAAATTTTTATTAGTTTCTATCAGAGCTTTTTAACCCAGCAACCTTCGAAAGAGGAAGGACAAGTCCGAAGCTGTTCCCGCATCGCCCGTTCCGTAAAGGAGAGCAGCCGATCTTCAGCCTACAGCCGGTGGCTGCAAGAGTAACAGGATGGAGATCAGTGCGAGCGCCTCAACTGCGAGCGGGAGAGCGAGCAAGTAAGCGATGCTGTAGTAAATGGACACTTCACGTGCACCGGCAGCTTCGGCGATATACTAGTCAACTCTTTCTATAGTACCGCTTTCAATAGTGCCGTTTCTCCTCATTTTCGTTCGAGCTATACCACTACTCCTCCACCGCTCTCGGAGCACACTCTCCTTTCCGACCGGATTCCAATTTGACTCTGGTGATAATGCTACAAGTTAATGCAGTGAATTTATGACCTGTGGCACTATTGGCAGAGTGTGACAGTTATACTATTCCACTATTGCCCGTTTTTCGGAGGGCGGAATGCGTGAAGAGTGGAGGCAACGCTATTCCAAGAAAAATCGCCGAAGCTGAAAATTTTGTGGCACTATAGAAAGAGTTGACTGTAGTCTCAAGCTGTGCGTTGACTTTGATAATAAATTAATTTTCGTTGAATAAATTGTCTTGTTATTTTTATAGCAAAAATTTGCGAGTGATTATTGTTATAACCCGATTATACTCCCGTCTAAACTCCCTTTCTCTGACTGCCTATCTACCCGACGTCTACACGAGAACAAGGAAGCTGACGGGGAATAAAGTCCTATACGCGAATTGGTAGAGCACGTACAGCGTTGTACTTTATAAGTGAGCGCGTAATAAACTGCCGAGTGCGTTGCACTGCACACGACTGAGAAGCTACACTCGCTTGGGTTAAATTCACCCTATTACAATCTCTTATATATTATAATTCCTTCAGAAGCGGGGTAAAGTTATTTACAATTAAAAAACAAAGGTTTTGATAGTTATATTATATTTCGAGTTATTAATAAAAATATCTTTTTTTTAAAACAGGTTAGATTTAAAAAATGAAAATAGATAATTTTTAATTTATTCAAGAAATTTCTATTTGTCTGACATTTCTATTAAATTTACGACCATTTGTATTGTATTTTCATTGTACTAATATTGTAAAATTTTAAAATGTTTATAATTTGAGAGTGTATAGGAATTTTTTAAATAAACAGATAAATATATATTAGCCACCATATACACATTCAATTAGAATAGATAAAATAAATTATAACTACGATAAACGAAAAAAATGATGGACTTATCTGGTTACGTTTCAGGTGAATTGTAGCTTTACGACAATATTTTTGCTACTACTGAAAGGGGTAAAAGAAAGGGGTTATCTCGATTTTGAAAAAAGTGGGCGTATTCAGTTATTCCGGTAAGCCACAAATATGTTTTCCAGACAATATTTGAAACAATACTGTGTGAAAATTTCAAGAGATTATCTTTATTTGTTTTTGAAAAAAAATATGCCCAAAAGAATCCGTCTGTCATGACCCAAGATATTGAAAACTAAAAATTTTTTAAAAATGTCCTAATTTTAAATAATAAAATTATTTTATTATAAATGAAGTTACATTTACTTTCTTTTCTGATTCAACATCTTCTTAAACTTTTGCGAAAAAAGTAAGTAATATTTTATTGTAATAAATTAATTTTTGTCATTCAAATAACAAAAGAAATCAATAAATTAGTTTGAGATAGATACGTGTCCATGGATTGGAAGCGATTTTTTATTTGCTTTATTTGGTTCTATAATTAATTAAACTGTTATTTAGTATTTTGTACAGAATCATAATAAAAATAACATTCTTTATTTTATATCGAAAAAGTAGTAGAATAAACAAATGAACAAATCCAAATAAACGACTGTTCGTACGTTATTATATGTTTTTTTCTTGTTGGCGATTTTTGTTCTCTCGCTGGCAGTGAGAGTGCGGGAATTATTGTGTCATATTAGTAATCAATATGAAATAACAATCTCGTTCTCTCTCTCTCTCTCTCTCTCTCTCGTCCTCTCTTTTTAACAGTAATTTGTTTGAAAACAACTCGCACTTTATTTTCATTGATTGTTCTTGGAGGTGCGTATACAAGTGCGCGAGAAAGTTGAACCATTATTTATCTTCAGACACTCGCTCGAATCGTTTTGCTTGCATAGATGTATAATGTATTTATGGTCTTTAATAAATATAGCTAATTGGCCTTAGCGCGCTTCGGGAGTTTTTCCTCCTAGATTATTATCTTAATGCTCAATCGATGGAATTCATATGTAGTTATCGAGTTAAATAAATCTTAGTGAAGTATAATTGAATGAGATTATATCATAGTTGAATACTATTTCCCCTACGTGAATAAGAGTATAATGTATTAGAAAAATGTATATATACTTGTAAAAATATTTAGTTGTATATTATACAATATTGGTTATCAAAACTAGATCAAGATTATATTAAATATATATATATATATATTATGAAATGATATAAAATTTATACTCGTATTTTATACCGTTTCCAAAATTTTGAAATAATGGCTACATCGTGAGAATTAGATTTTTGGTGGAAATCGAAGTGTCCTAGTTCTCAGCCAGAAATTTTTGTGTTTTTCGTTCAGTGTTTTTCTCAATTGTAGGATCTAATATCGATGTTACCATTATATTTTTCCATTCAAAAGATATACGAAAATTTAATCATAATCCGTGATTCAAAAGTAAGGTAAACAGTTCGACTGCTAAGTGAGTAGTGGAATTATGAATAATCCATCGTTGAGTGTCAACATGGATAAATACATAAAGGAGAAGAAGCCAAAGGCATCGAGCAAAGTAGCTAAATCTTGTAGAAAATTATTAGCCTGGCTCAGTTGCTTTTACTCGTAGACCCTCCTCCCAGGAGGCGTCTTGCCTCCTCCGCCTCCTCCTCTCACGCGTAAGTCTGCGTACAGCTGCAAAGCCCGGGCACAAGAGGATCTCGCAGAGAAGTTGGTGAGTCCGTAATTTACACCCAGCGGCTAGCCGCCTTCTCCGGCCTCTTGCGCGTAACTTGGCAGCGGTGCAGATTAAAACGTTTTAGTAATTAACTGACTCTCTCTCCCTCTCTCTCACTCTCTCTCTCTCTCTCTCTCTTCGCCTTAGTGTCTACAAGCTGGCTGTTAGTAGACGACGGCTCCCTTTTCTCGCTTTCAGCCAGATTCGTAGACGAATCTTTGCCTGCTTTTCAGAGCCATGACGAAGCCGTACAGCTATATCGCAAATATTAATTAGTTATAAAGATATTGCTATTCAATTATAGTTTAGTTTCTTTTTCATTTTAAGCAGTTCGCGTAACCCTAAAAGATATATCGCATTCATTAATGGATCAAAGATCCTTGATTATCCAGCGTAAAGAAAATCACTCTTGGCCTCTTACACGTGATTCTCACTCTCTGAAGAAATCAAAGATCCCCTCTCTGAACCCAACCGAGGCGGCGACCGAAAAAATCTGTGCTCTCTCTCGCCCATTTAGACGTTGCCGCAGCGGCAGCGTCGACGGTCGGCGTCGAGTTACCCCGGCAACGTCGTCGTCGTTGCCATGGGTGACCCCTTCATGTGCTCTCTCATTTCCTCCCTTTCTCTCTCCATCAGAGGCTCCGGCGAAATCCTACCCAAGTGTGCAAGCAGCAAGGGATTCAATTCGGTGCGGTGAACGAATGATCGACTCCTCACATCGCGGTCTGAGAGCATATATAGCGCATAGAGAAAATTTCCTGATTTTTCCCTTATATAGTCTAGGCACCGACAATACGTTTCGTAGTCGTTTTCGGGCCCCGACTGAATCCAAATTTTGCAGACGTATTTCAAACTGATGAATCCTAATATCGAGCGTTCTCGGTCGAAAAATTGAGACACAGAAAGTTATAAACAAATTAATTATTTACATGAAATAAATCATCGCAGGAATTTCAAAGTTTATTCTACGAGCATTTTTATTTAGAAACTTTTTTCCTATTATACTTAAACAGCAACACTCAATAGTTTTCGAGATACGACCAATCAAAGCTTTTCAACGTCGTGTGTGTGTGTGTATATATATATAGCACACGCGTAAGCTTTGATCGGTATTATACCTTGTCTCTTCTTATTCCGCATTTTCCTACAAGCATCCACCATAACAGTATCAATAGGATAATTTTTGCATTTAATTTCTGCTTGGATATAAATATGATATACAACTGTTACCATATCGAAATAGTCAAATCTAGCAAATTATAATTATATAATTTCTAAAATTCAAAGCGGAAAATTGGTTTTTTTAAATACGATTTTAAAGACGGTAATTACCAAGAAAGATTTCTCTTTTCAAACCCTGGAATATGACGTCGGCTTTGGAAAAATTATTATATCGGTAGGAAATTGGGTGTGAAATCCAGACACTCTCATAATATACGCGCCACGACGATTTTAAACATCTGGCCGCCTCTCTCTCTCTCTCTCTCTCTCTCGCTCTCTCTGTTCATCACGCAGGCAGGGGCTAGTCGCACGCACTTTAGATAACGAGCGGCGCGCCGCTCTGTATCTCCTTAACGACTTATGGGACTATCAGCGCAGAATATTTATGCCGGCATTATACGCGCGCACCGCCTAAATATCGGGGCTTCTGATAATTTCGAGTATCCCCACCACCAGTTTTGTTACTTGGTTGAGACACCGAGGCGTTCTAATTATTCGCCGAAAATGGCAAGCTGCCACCAAGCTAAAGTCTAATTGTAAGTTTTGACAAAACGGAAATAGCCTGACTTTTTGAATTAAAAATAAGATGAATCTTTTAGTTTGAGATCTTTGTATCCTACGTATTTTATTAAAATTATAATATTATGTTATAACTTAATAGTGGTAATGTTAGTCAAACTTATTGTCCATATCCATCCGAAACACATTACAAAAAATAAATAAGTTACTTCAAATCGTATTATTTATCTTTCGAGAGTAATTCCAAGTTTTATCAGTATATCGAACGCATATTCAATGCAACAATAACAATTAAAAACAAATATTGCGCAAGATCTCAATTTCTTAATTAAAATACTGATTCCTACAATGATAGGAAGTTTTATCTTTATGAAATTGTTTCTGGCTTTATTTTTTTTCGATGTCTGAATATAAATTTATCATTCCCTGGTAGAAATGGTAACCATCCGTTTGCCATTCGTTCACCAAATCGCATAGGTTTGGCCAACCGTTTAACCAAT
>JAYJLV010003776.1:0-10344 GCA_036873485.1 Torymus texanus | reverse complement strand
TAGTAAATATCTTACTTATTACAGTCTGTGGTGGCGTTCCCTACACAAGATAGTAATTTTTCAAGAATCTATTATAATTTTTACACTTATATTTTCTCCGTGTACATAGTAATATTAGAAGTCTCGATTTAACCGATTTTAAGGTCTTGTATCTCTTTTATTCCTCGAAATATGTTTTTTCCTTTTTTTTATTAAATTTAATCATGAGTTAGGCAAAGTTCATAAAAAATCAATGAGTTGATTTTACACAATTTCTAACTTTAGTGATATTAAATATTTTTTTTATAAGATCCGAAATATTATATATTTTTATAATAATACTACAAATATTTCATTAAAAGTTTCTTCTGTTTGAAGCGAATTAATGTATACAATTTTAAATAATAACTTTGTTAAACAATAAAATAAATCTTATTTCTTAGGATTGGAAATACATAAATTATACAATTGTGACTTTAGATTTGATGTTTTTAATTTATCAGTTTAGTCTGAAAGAAGTAAACGTAAAAAAACACCAATTTTCCATAAATATAAAAAAGCTTCATTATCGTGTAATAAGCTAAATATTACCGGATCTAAGAAAGCTTTACATAGAAGGAGATAAGTATTTTTACATCTCTAAAAATACAAGGCTATTTATACGACAATATTGAGTAATAGAAAATGAGCAACCTGTAATAGCTTCAAGTATAAAAAGATTGAAGAAACAAGGACAAGAGCGAGCAGGCATTAAGTTGGTAGCCAGGATATGGTGATAAATTCTAAGATAGGATAACGAACAGACTTCCGAATCTGGATTACTGAAAGTGAAAAGAAGATGAATAAAGAATGAAACTTTGTGGCTCCTCGGCGTCAGTGCGGCATGTTATGTAGCTAAAGTAGGGGAACCGTGGCCTCGTGTGGCGGGAGTTCGCAGGAGGGGGACACGTGGAAAGTGGTGGGCAAAATAAGAGAAGCAGACGCAGCGAGGACAGTCCGGGAGGGGAGCACAACTAACTCGATGTGCTCTCGACTTCCGTCCTTCGTGGTCGGGTTACTCTAAGGAAGGAAATGGCATCGATGTTAAGCAACAGCATTTAATGGAGGTGGTGTCGCTCGCGGACTCCTCAGCAGCGGCGTCAGCGTCTCGACGACGGTGGGGCGCGCGTAGTCTGATCGAGGAAGTGGGGGGAGAGAAACCCCGTCACCGCCGTCGCCGCTTCTTTCCTCTGACGTTGCTCGCGCTCCCATTCTTCGTCGAGGACTGGCGCCGCACGATCGTCTCTGCAATAGAACTACGAGAAACTCCTTTCCCTCTGCCGCGCAATTTTTGTTTCTTTCTCACTCTTTCGCATCGACAGTCAAATTCTGGGATTGCCTAGGCGTAAATCGCGCGGCTCGCAGTCATTTGATCTACACGAACTCATACGTACTCAACGGCACGTGCTTGTAAGCCTACGCTCGCGCTGTGTCATTCACACTTTTATATATGTATATACACGTATAGACGCGCGCACACAAACGTACGCACACATATACGGATTCACACACTGATTGAGAGCAGTACACGCGTGTTGTCTGCGGCCGCTGGGGCTAGTCTAGTCCCGCGCACACACGAAGCCATCTGTGCAAAAAAAAATACGAGGGGGCCGGAGTCGAAAAGCGGGAACTGAGCCAAGTCAAGTCGAGAAATTGCGCCGAAAACATACAGGGGGACTATCTGCGCGAGTGCACGAGAGGGATAGCTAGGGAGAACAAGCGTACAAGAGGAAGACAGAAAAGGAGAAGATAACGGAGAAAACCGAGCCGGGGCCGCCGTTGCTCAAAGGAGTTGCCGATATCACAAACCGCCTGATCCAACCAGTCGTCGGATCAACTCTCGCGAAGGATGTCGCGGAAAGTTTGCGAGGATACCATTCCCGTGCATGGGGGCAGCTTTAAGGTAGCCTTCTCTATATATCATCTCTTTTATTCAATAACATGTTAGTCTTTCTTTTATTTCTATTTACTTTAAATAGCTTGTTCTATTACCTACTTATCTCTAGTCTCATAAACAGCGTTTCTCTAAACGAAAATTATATAGTTTAATTATTATCATAGCGCTTAATGTCATTATTCGAAAAGCCAATTAACATTTCTTATGATCATTTCGAAAATTGTTAATAGCACTAGTTGATGGAAATCAAGTATTACTTTTTACTAAACTACATTGTTTTCGGTTACATATTTAATCCCTGCATTGATACATAATTTGTACGTCAAAGAAGTTGTATTACGTTTCTGCTAATTGATGATTCCCCAATTTTTAAGTGTTATTATCAAAACTTAAAGTATTTTTATTGACTAAGCGATTCTTGTTGTAACAAACATGAATTATGTAAAATAAAATGGGGATTCGTATATTTAGTATAGTATGAACGTTTATATTTATTAACGTTTCGGTTTGTTTTACTATAATATTTGAGATTGAAATAATTGACATTGGGACCAATCGAAATAATTTCAAGATTAATATTGTTAAATTTAAAAAAATACAAAAACGCTTATTACGACGATAATTTTCCAAGTCTATAGTTTTATAATACCACGTTCACCTTACTTTTCTTCGACATTATTAACATATGCAAAGCCTTTAATATTTTTGATTACTTGTTAAAGTAAAATATGCGATAGATTCTTTCTTTATCAGTTTATTGATATGTTTCATACTGTGTAATTTAAAACAATGATACTAGTAATTCTCATTTTCATGTAACTTTCTTTTAAATTCTTTTAAACATGTCACTTTTTATTTATATGTGGGCTTTATGGCAATGTTTATTGTAATGCATTTAGGATTCATGTGACAGTCCTTTAGGGTGTACAATTGAATGCATGCGAGCACTTGCTTTTTGCAAATGAAAGTCCACCTATTTTTCGATATATATGAGAGCAATTTATTGCTTGGAATAGTATAGTACTGATTTACTAAAAACTAGATGATGCAGACTGAAAAAGATTACTACGAGCATTAACGATAGTTATGCGAGGCAGCGCTTCAGTAGGGTAACGCTTTTATTTATTTTTTTTTTGTGATTGTTTTCACTAAATTGCTTGATGACATAACTTTCGCATGAATACGTAGAATGATTGACTCTGTCAAAGCAACTTAAAGGCAAACACAATTTTAAGCACGCGTTTGTTACGATTATTTCATTAATTATCTAAATTCATTATACAATTATAATTTTACGAAATATTACTTTCTTACACATTTATTTAGAGTTCAAATACATTAGTTTTAAACGAAGTATGTATATTTGTTCGTGTGCATGTATAAAACGGTGTACTTGCTCAAATTTTATCCTATATCTTATTCACTCAAAAGATTGGCTTTTCACTCAAGATATTTAAAAAATAATAATATAAACTATTGAGGGTTATTTTTTGTACATAAATTTTTCAGTTATAAAAGATGATTTTTCCTTTTTTAAGTTCTTGATTATATAAAAAAAATTATCTTTATGACTACATTTATTTACTAGTTACTTATGTATAAAATGAAAATATAATAATATTAGATCATTATTTCTGAAGTTATCCGGAATAAAGAAATAAGGTATTTTTTAAGTATTTTTAAATCGACCAAAGTTGAAAATTTTTTTTCTTATAATATGTATTAATATCGTAAAAATTGAAGATTAGTTTCTATTCATCTTCCAAATTCCCGATTTAATAAAATCAACATTATTTTATTTTCTGTTTTACTCATTTTATAAATTCTTATTTTTCAATCAAATTAGAGGAAATTATAATGTTTTTTTTTGTTAATTTATTTCTGTACAAAAAGAATTGTGACGTTCAACAGAAGGTTTTATTAAAATATATATTGTTAAACTTTCGTGTGATAAAATTAATTATTGACATATACAATTAACGCATGCAATCAATAAACATTAGTCTAATTTTAAGACCTAAACAATTTTTTTTTAATTTAAACAAGTATTTCTTTGATGTATTCGTAGTAAAATGTTACATCATGAAATACAGTATAATATATATATAATGACCATACAGATAATAATATACGATAATTTTTTAATACTTTGTTTAAAAAAGTTATGTTACTAACGTTAAATGTTCGAGAAATTAAAACGTTAGTCATTAAAAACCTTTGATGTATATTCTCTAATTATTTTGCATTTTTCGTTTATTTTTTATTTAATGGTATTTGTAAAACGGCTTGAATTGTTACAATAAAATTCTTAAATACAAAAGCCACAACAATTTGAATCTATGTTTATTCATTTATTATTTTACCATACTTATTAAATATTGAAAATATTAACAGTTGAAATAGATTTCAGGAAAAAAAATTCATTTAATAATTATAAATTTTTGAGGGATAACGAAATATTCATTATGGGATCTTCGGGAGGCATAAGAAAGGTTACCTTATGATGTCAATGATGTAACTGGTGTGAGCTTCGTTTATTATGAATTTTTTCAGACCAGATAGATTCATTTTGGCCGGTTCAACCAAGCAACTTCAGAACATGCACGTAACGTGTTTTAGTCGTTAATGGATTAAAAACAGGCTGTAAAATTATTGCCAATAAACTGGATGATACAGTTGAGCTTATAAAGGATTGTGTTACTTAGCATATTAAAAAAATCAAATTAAATTGATTCTATTAAAATGATTTAATAAAATGAAATTGGTATAAAAAATTACTGAAATACTAAACATGTTAATTGGTTAAAAAATTAAAATATCATGGAATTAAAAAGTTAAATCGCACGCTTTTACAACTAACAGCGCTGATTATAAACGTATTTAAATTAAAATAAGAAAAAATACCAATAACAGTGGTAATATGAAATAAAAAAGCCGAAAAAAACGCTCACGTATATGTGTATTCTGTAAAGTATAGTATATTATTCATCATGGAGGTGAAGGAGTGTAAGTTATACCTCTTGATTGCAATATACAATTTTTTGCAGATACAGCGAAAAGTTGTTTTTTATTGAAAACTGTGGATTTTAGAGTCGAAAACGTCATACAATCAAACTTCTATTGAAATTGTGATATCTATGTTTATTTCTCCCGGGTCAGGGGCGGATTCAGCCCTGGGGCTGAGGAGATGTGGTCGATTGGGAAGGAGTGTATCCGATGATCTTTTTTTAGGAAGTGATTTGAAAAAAAAAAAACAAAAATGCTCTAATATGACTTTCAATTAGTATATTAGTAATAAATTCTTTTCTACATATTCTAATTTCAGCATATCTATCTATCACTGTATCCGTAGCCAGCTGTAAATCACGATGAACATACACTAAAGCTATCCCATTTAGTTGGCAATTCAGCTATTATTATTTTTCCAGCATGCTTGTTGGTTTATTTGAAATCTCAACAATTTTTCTGCAATTTTAAGAGCAGCACTTATTAGCAGATTTTTATCTTTTAAAATTGTAGAGATGGGAATAAGATATTCAAATTATTCAAGTTCAGAGTCTTCTCCGAGAAGCGACACTGGAGATTCTCTATAACATTTACTATAATTATAGGTATATACATTGATTGTCTGCAATATTCAATAGGACTCTTTAAAGCGTAGTTTTTGAGGTGTATTTGTCGACTACTTTTTCGAAGAAGATTTATTTCTATTCCTGATTTCTCTGCTAAATCGAAAGTTTCTTCATAAAATAAGGGCTCGCATTTATCAATTTAGTTATTATGATCTTTAAAGATCTCTGATAATATCATTCGCTATTTCAAGGTCGATATCTGAGTCTTTTGAAAGAAACGACTTAATTGTGCAGTACACCTAAGCAATCACAATTACAAAAAGCTAATTTCAGTATTTTTGCTTTTCATGATGTCTAATGTATCTCTACATAGGTATGAATTCAAGCGATTTAATCATTTTCGGGAGCAATAATCTGAACTGTAAAATACCGCCAAGTCGTTCTATCCATCATGTTTCACAGAGACTAGAAAGTAGATGTTACGCGACGGATGCAAGTGCGTCAGATCATTTCGACAATGCACATGGAGAACAATGTCTGAGGAAAAATTAGTACGTCATTTATTAAAATTTACTATACTCCATAGGAACGGGGGGACAAACTTGAAATATAACAAATTTTATAGCTTTAGTCACGAATGTTTACTATACTCGAAAGTAAAGTAAAAATTCATATTTAAAAAATATATTTCTCGCGATCTACTTTACCGGTCTCACTTTTCACATATATACTAAGCTAAATTAAATAAGAAATTCAAATTAATTTATGAACCATATATGTTCGGAAATAATGCTCTGGGTGAGTTTTTGGTATTAAAAAATAGTTATAAAAACATATAATTTATAATATCCTAATTAGTTTTGAAGAACTCCTTGATAAAAAAAGTAGTACCTGCACAAGCACTGAACAATTCTACTACAAACTATACGACTGAATCAGCAAATGCCAAATCCTGGACAATCAAGTTTATAGGAAAAGAAATAGAAGCAGCCCCGAAGAAAAAATAAAAATTAAAAAAAGACAAACAAATATAAAAGATTACTGGCTAAATCAGGAAACCACCACGAATAATTTGTTTCTATTGCTAGAGGACAAACAGGGGACTGAAAATGCTTCTGAGATCAACAAATCAGCTGAAACGGAAAAAAAACTTAGACAAAGTTTTAATATAAAAATATACGCCCTTTAAAAACTCTATTAGACACAATTGACAAAGACAACTATTCAATAAAAATTCTTGCTAACGAAGACGTTAATATTGAACCGCACTCTTCTGAAAAATATCTGCCAATCGTAGAAGAATTGAAAAAGAAAATACTGAATTTTTTTACCTATCAACGAAAGCAGGACAAAAAATATAAAGTATTATTAAGAAATATGCATCCATCAGTCGACATAAACGAACTGAAAAGTGAAATCGAGAGTTTCGAACATCCACGAAAGAAAAGAGATATACCAAAGCGCTTAAAGTGCCAAGAATACGAACATACAAAAAAGTATTGTTTTAAGTGCCCTGTCTGTGTAAAGTGTGCGAATAAACATCTAACATCCGATTGCCCAATTAAAGAAAAAACATTAGACGTAAACTGTGCAAATTGCGGTGGGAACTATCCAGTAAGTTACAAGGGTTGTGAGGTATGAAAACAACTGCTGATGACTAGAATGGACAGCATGTTAATCTATCTCCTCACCACGCTGATAAACAAAATCAAATGAGTGATGGAATCAAAATAGTTTTATGGAATGCAAACGGCTTAGTACAAAAAAGCCTAGAATTAAAAACATTTATAAAAAATCAAAATATTGACATAATGCAAACTCAAAAAAAAACTTACTTCACACATAAAGATTTCCTAAGAATCCCATAACATTCAGTATACACTACAAACCATCCAGACTGCAAAGCTCACGGTGGTACAGCGGTAATCATCAGAAATAAAATAAAACACTACGAAATTGAACATCATTGTAAAGATTTCTTGCAGGCTACGAATGTTACAATTGAGAAAGGATGCGGATCTTTCACCATTTCTGCCATATACTGCCCACCAAAACATACGATAAGAAAAATTTACTATATTTTTCAGAAGTTTAGAACATAGATTTATAGCAGGTGATGATTACAATGCCAAACATCCCTGGTGATGGTCCAGATCATTAAATTCAAATCCGACAGTAAACAATTACATGACTATATGCAAGCAGAAAATTTCATAATAATCTCTACGGGAGAACCAACATATTGGTCTTCTGACAGGAACAAATTACAGGACCTTTTGACTTTGCAGTAGTAAAAGGACTAAACTCAAATAACTTCATTACCGAATCTTGCTATGATTTAACTTCCAATTATTCACCGATTATAATTAAGCTAACTTTGCAAATCGAATATATTCAAAATAACCATTTCTTATACAATAAAAAAACTAATTAGGAAACGTATAAAGCAATCTTAGATGAAAATATAGAAAATGCGATAGAAGAGCTTAATATAAAAATACACGAAGCCATTACGCGACATCCATACACGTGCGAAAAACAAAAACAATAAATATCTCTAAAAGTATTCTTGATAAGATAAAGGAAAAAAGAAAAATCAGAAAAATCTGGCAGAGCAGTAGATCTTACCTAGATAAAAAGAAACTCAATAAAGAACTTAAAAAATGTTTACAGGATAAAAAAAACAATTCCATACAAAACTATTTAGAAAACCTTACAGCCACTGAAACTACCGACTACGCACTCTGGAAAGCAACAAAAAGAATAAAACGTTCACAACAGTTTGTTCCGCCAATCAAAAAAAGTGATGGGAATTGGGCAAACTTTCTCCCGAAAATATAAAAACGGAATAAGTCAACATCCAAATCGCCTAGCTACAAATCTATTAACAGAAACCTCAAGTGTCTCAAAATTAAAAAAATGTAATTCTCTTTTAACAAACTCAACTTTTAAATGAAACAAATATGTAAATATATATATGTTAATTAATTGGTACATATTACTGGAGAAGTACCTTCATGTTATTGTAAAAAATGTAAAAGATTAACTTATTGTCATCATAGATAGATTGTTAATAAAATGGAGTTAAAAAAAAGAAAGTTTTGAAGACGGAAATGATAAATACATCTCTTTTAAGGTTATTGACGAATAACAACATTAGCAGATGGCTTAGCTAATTTTTACTATACCGGCTCGTAAAAATTAGTGCCTCTTCTATCAAATATCACGATTTTGAAATTTTGCTATACTACAGAGTAAAATGTATGTATACAATCTTATAAAAATGTTACAAAATATACACTAAAATTACATTATACTATATTAATTTTTCAAAATGAAAATTTTGACTACACTGCTTAGTAAATTTTATAAAGAGAACTATTAATTTTTCTTAGAGTTCATATTACTTATTACTAAAAATATATTAAATAACTTCAGAATGCGAGTGTATTCCCCTCGAACTAGAGAGTATAGTAATTATTCATTAAACATTTTTCTCCATGCATTAAAAAAGCTATATAGTTTCTTTCAGCGACCCTATAGAATTTCTCACTGATTAAACAGATAAAGATTTTGATATTAAAAGGTTGAGAATATGGTTATCGCATGGTCAATAAGCTGCATTAACAAGTTCTTTTTGAATAGTCTTAACTGCTCTACAAGATTTAGATTTCATAACTGAATACTCATCTGTTGTTATGCCTACACTGAGAAAAATAGTATAGTACTTAAATATCACAAAACTTCTGGGGAATTCTACTAAAATGTACAGTAATTTGGTCATAGAGTAAATATAGTATAGGAAATTTTACTATGGGTATAGTAAATTTTACAATAATGTATAATAAATTTATCAAATAGTACAGTAGTTTTTATAAAAATTAGTCGTTTTTATTATCCTAAGTAATAAATGTTACATAATTTTTTGTTAATTTTGAGGTTGTTTTTGCATGTTTGCATAGTCAGCTTTCCAAACATCTTGAAGCGCCACCAAGGAGACGTTTTCACCAATCCTCGATGACGCAGTGGATAGGTATTCTGCCTGTCGTCCTTCCGGCCCGGATTCAATCCCCGGTCGGAGCGAGTTTTCTTCTTCAGTTTATTTGGTTAAATAAAACTAATTTAATCGAAATATATAAATAATATAGTTGTTTAAAACAATATATGACGTAGAGATTAAATTTTTGAACTTTTTCACACAGCGATGAAAATTACTGTACTGACTTGTAAAAATGAATGATATTTCTATTGGTGACACGATTATTAAACAGTATAGTAAAAATTCCTATCCAAAATACTAATATTTACTTCACTATTTCTCTTCGTGTACACAATTTTCGAAATTCAAATTTAAGCCTTTTAATGATTCAATAACTACTTGTCGTATATTAGAGATAGCTAATCTTGTTTCTAAACGGTCTCACCCATCGTCATTTATTTTATTTATTCCTTCATAAAGAACTAAAAATTTAATAAAATCTTTATAGATTAAGGGGTTCTACCACTTCTAAATTATTCTTCTGAAAATGATCTGTAAAAAAAATTTGAATTATTATCAATATTTAAAAGTTATATTTAAAAAGTGTGTAACATTTTTTATAATACTAGTTATATCAATGCGCGTTGCTCGCGCTTCACTTTCTTCATAGAAACGAAATCAACAAATATTTTAGACTACATTACTGTACTTCTTATTAGCATTATCTTTCAGAAAGCATAATATTATTTATACTAAATAACAGATTAGAATTCTAAATTTTGAGGTTAGGAAACAAATTGAAACAGCATTTATTTTGTAATTAAATTATTAGATACAAAATTTTAATCAATTGGGATATTGAATAATTTAATGATTAT
>JAYJLV010003765.1:0-10344 GCA_036873485.1 Torymus texanus | reverse complement strand
AACTCTTAAAATTTCGGGGTGTCTCAATTTCAAGGTCAAATATATTATTTTTTATTAATTTATCAGTGTTACTGTGTTATACAAGTTATGCCCTACATGATCCATTTGAAATTATCTGAATATAACTTTTCTTCTTGAAGATATATTAAATCGCTCGTACAGCGATTCCCTCGTCACAGCCTCTCCCAAGCCGCAAATCTCCCTGAGATATGGGGCTTTCCCGAGACTCACTCTTGCACTACCCGACCGTCGGTCTCGCGCTCAATCACAATCTTACTAAAACTATTTCTCCATCTACTGTTTTACATTCAGGATCCGGAACTCTAAGACATTCCGTCTGCCGCGCACAATTGTCAGTCGAATACATCGAAATGATAATTATACTTACGACCCCCAAGTGGTTGCTGGCTCGTGCTCGTCGCAATGCATTCCCGTGAGACGTCTCTAAATCTCAAGCCGTGGCCCCCGGGAGAGGCTACAGGCGAGCTCGCAAAGTCAGGACGGAGGCTCAGTCGGACGAGCCGTTGCTGCATTTGTCGCTGCACTTCCGATGGTAGGTGTCGTAGGGTATGGCAGAACTGCTCATACAAGCTGCCCTTGCTCGAACCTGCCACCGGCTGCTCCTGCGTCGTTTGTGCGTCTTCCCGCTCGACCGCTTCGCCGTCCGTCGCTTGTCCCTCCTTTTCCTTCTTCTTCGGGCGGGGACGACGCCTCTTCTTCCTGGCGGCTTCTGTGGTTGACGTCACTGTTGGAACCTCCAGCGGCGCTGATGGTGGGGTGCCCTGCCTCTCGCCATTGCTTCTGCCACGGCACGCTCCTCCTTCTGCTTGGCCATGAACGCCCGGTGCGCCTCACCGCACCTCGGGCACGGGCGAATAGTCACCCCGAGCCTGCCGCAGTTGAAGCCCGCGTGTCCGGGGCGACGGCAATTGAAGCACATGTGCGGCTGTGCATCCGCACGCGGGTCTGCTGGGACGTGTACGAGCCCTCCAAACTGACTGCCCCTTACGCGGCAGCCATTAGGTCCGAGCCACTGCCCACGTCTTCTCTTTCTTTCTGGCTCGGATGACGCCGCGGGTGGATCCTTGCGCACGTGCTCTCTCTTGCCGCCAACCGCGGCCGGGCGGTTCACCTTGCGCGTCACCTCTTCGAGCCGGCGGGGCACGGGCACGTTACTTGTGCATGTATCCCGTACACGCGTGCGTTGGGACCGTATGCCACGCTGCTCGTCACTCAAGTTCGAGGGCGCCTCGCGAGCAGACGGCACAGGAAGTCCTGAGCGGTTTTCGTCGCTCTCAGCTCTCCTGCGCTCTCTCTCTCACTACCGCGCGCTCGCCTCTCCATTCTGCGCCGGGAAGATGCAGACGAGTCGCTGGCGCGCGTATCAACCGCGCGCACCGGCTCAGTCTGTACGTCTCGCTGCGCAGCTCGTAACGCAGGGCGTCTGTCTTCGGGAGGTCGTTCGGGAAACTGCAAACGATTTTCATCGTTCACAGTTTGCCTCGGCCTCTCCACGTCCCTCGGCTCCTGCCTCAAATCTCCTGCCTCGGAGAACAAGGAAGACTCAATGTTCTCCCGTTCAAATCCGGGGCGACGCGACCTTCGTCGCCTCCTTCTCCCAGTGCCCGCTCGCTCCTCCTGCTCGCGCCGACGCACTTCTTCGGCGTACCCTGCAGGCATGATGTTTGGCCGTGTTCTCCCTGAGTTGGCCCTGAACAGCGGAGGGGCCTCCCGAAGTCCGGCGGGGAATGTACCCGCGGATGTTGGTTCGTCCAGGTCCCATTCCATCGTGTCCGTCCCGGCGAGATACTCTTCCAAACCGACGATTCCCTGGAGCACTGGCGGGGGCGTGTATCGGTCCGTCACTTCCAGCGTTCCCTCCTGACCAAGGGGTTCCAATCTCCCAGGTGGTGTCTGCCGGGGGCGCTCATTTCTCGCCTGACGACCCGCAAGCAGCTCATCTAACTCTTCGACAGACGCTTCGCTCTGCACCACAAATGCGTCGCTAACGACCATCGGGAGTGTGGCTGGCGGGGGATCTTCCAGCAGGCGAGCCTCCGTCTCCGCGTCAATATGCCCTTCATCCGGCAGCCCGCCCAGGAGCTCGGTCTCCTCGGTCTCGGAAATCGTGGGCAGCAACTGCCGCTTTACGGCAGTCCTCCTCCTCCCGCTGGGGAAGACCGCACGGTCTTCCCCTACGGCTCGCAATAGAGTGCCGTCCACGTCCGCCGCAAACATTGTCGCGGCGGCGGCTCGCTACCTCCTTCCATTCTTCGCTGGTATGAGCACGCAGCAGCAACCTGTTAACACGAAAGAGAGAAAAAAAACACAATTAATCATCACACGCTCCTTATCTTCCTCACACACATATACTTTTTACTTTTTTATACCTTACCATGCAATATTTATCACAACACAATACTATTCCGTCACCACATAAAACACATCAACACTGAGTTCTTGTTCCTCGCGGCGGAACCCATCTTTTAAACTCGGACACGTGTGCTATCGCCGTCTGCTTTTTAGACTCCATTTCTAAAATGTAGACTTCTGGCGAGCACACTTCCAGAATCTTAAACGGTCCAGTATATTTTACATCGAGCTTAGCCGAATAAGCTCGTGATGCGTTTGAGAGCGTGCGCAGCTTACGCAACACCATATCGTCCACCTGAAACGTAACACTACGCCTCCCTTTATCGTAGTGTCGCTTCTGTCTCTCATGCTCGGCGTCGATATGGCGCGCTACTAAGTCTCTCAAAGCCTCAAGCCTTTTCAGTCTGTCTTGCCATTCCACGGGGTTTACGCGCACAACCGTATCCCTTGCTTCTACTTCTCTCCTTAAACTTTTTACTGAGTTCGGATTACGCCCGAAATTTAAAAACGCCGGTGACACTCCCGTCGTCGCCTGCGTAACTGTATTAATCGCCTGTCGGAACGCGTGCAAGTGCTTATCCCACTCGCGGTGATCGGACTCCACAAATGTCGCGATCATTGTCTTCAACGTGCGGTTTGTACGCTCTACGGGATTGCTTTGCGGATGGTACGGCGGCGTAGTTACGTGCTTTATTCCGTACTCACTCAATATTCCATCTAAATGCCCATTCACAAATTCTTTCCCACTATCGGTCAGGAAATATTCTGGTGTTTCCCACCGAAATAACACCAGTTCCTCTAATGCCCTCCCGACGGCTTTCGCGTCGGCACTGCGGAGTGGTTTCAGCTCAATCCATCGCGTAAACAAGTCCTGGAACACCAGCAGGTTCTTGTACTGATTTTTGCTGCACGGCAGCTCCATAATGTCCGCCGCGACCACCGCCCAGGGCCTCTCAACTACACGCTTTCCCATCAGCCCCTGAGGCGCTGACTGCATTGACTTGTAGCGCTGGCACTCTGCACAGCTACGTACGACGTTATGCACGTCGTGCGACACTCCGGGCCAATAGTACTCGCGTGCTACTCTGTTATATGTCTTCGCGATCCCTAAATGACCTGAAACGCCTCTCTATGTGCATCATTCAAGACGCGCTCACGATGATCAGCTGGGACCACCCATCTCCAGCTCTCCTCTCTATCTGTGACTGAGTCAAGTAGGCGGTCATGCGTATACTTATACAGCATTCCGTCCTCTACCCGCCAGCTCGCTAACTTCTCTGGTCTCTCGCTCACCTCCTCTATCCGTCTCATATACCACGGATCAGGGACCGCCGAGAAACTCGCAATTTCGCACACAGTTTCGAACTCTCTGGAGAGAGCATCTAGGACATGATACAGCGCGCCTTTCTTGTGCACTATATCGAAGTCTCATTGCTGCATCTCCAGCACCCACCGCGCTAACCGTCCCGTCGGCTCTTTCTTATTTCTCAGCCACGTCAGCGCGCTATGGTCCGTGATCGCGATAAATCTATACCCTTCGAGATAAGGGCGAAATTTCTTTATCGCGTAAAACAGTGCGGGACACTTCTTTTCCGTCACCGTGTAATTAACTTCCGCGTGCGTCAACACTCTACTCACATACGCGATCGGGTGTTCACTGTCCGGAAACGTCTGAGTTAACACCGCCCCTAACGCGTACGAGCTAGCATCCGCTTGAACGGTGAATACGTGGTTCAAATCTGGCCTTGCTAGCACTGGCGCAGATGTCAAAGCCGCTTTCAGCCGTTCGAACGCTTGCTGCTCTTCCTCTCCCGATTTCCTCCTGCTGCTTCCTCAGCAGCTTGTTAAGTGGAATTTTAATCTCACTTTCCTTCTCAATAAAAGGCAAATACCACCCGACCATTCCCAAGAAACGACGCAGCTGTTACACATTAGCCGGCGCGGGGTATTTTAAAACTGGCTCTAAACGCTCCGGATTCGGTCGCAATCCATCGCTGTCCAGCAGATAACCGAGGTACGCGACGCGCGTACAGCAAAACTCCGACTTCTCGAAGCTGATCGCCAGCCCCGCGTTTACCAATTTCTTTAGCACAAATGCAAGCCATTTCAAATGCTCCTCAAACGTTTTCGTCATAATAATTACATCATCTAAGTTTCCAAACACGTGCGGCTGGCACTCAGGTCCGAAAAGAGAGTCTATTAAACGCGACAACGTCGCGGGCCCGTTTACCAACCTGAATGCGAGGCGCTTAAACTGCCAAAGTCCGGATCTTGCACCGCGACTGCCGTGTATTTTCGGCTCTTTTCATCGAGGAGAACTTGAAAATACTCCTGTCGCAGATCAATTTTGCTGATATACTGCGCATCGCGCAGTCTATCCAAAATTGAATCGACGCTCGGTATCGGATAAGCATCGGGTCACGTGACTTTGTTCAGCTCACGAAAGTCGATGCAAAATCGGTGGCCTCCGTTCGACTTACTCACAATCACCGGCGCGCTGCACCATTCACTCGTAGACGGCTTGATCATACCTTCCGCAAGCATTTTTTGCACCTCTGTTTGTGCAATTTCCAACATCTTTGGTGACATGCGTCGCGGCGCACACCTAACTGGCCGCGTGCTCAGCACCTCGATGCTATGCGTGATTAAATCAGTGTGACCGAGTGTCGAGGAAGGCGACGGCACGATGCTCGCAACCAAGCGCCTCACGCACTCTCTTCAGATCGCTCGTCTCCGAGATACCGGCGCACTCCATTTGTATGGGCGCGTAGTCGGTATTGTGAAGCGTGAACTCACGAAACTCTCCGTCTTTCACTCGCCAGAGACCTTCTGCGAATTTGATCATCAACTTCCATAACCTACAGAAATCAATCCCAAGGATCACCTGGTGATCCATACCTTCCACTGCACGTACTTCTAGCGGCTTTACCTGCCCATCTACCTCGATTATTAACTCCAATTTCCCTAATACCATCAACGCTCCTCCGCTCACGCCGCGTACTACGGTTGATGAAGGTATTAACCTCTCTCGGCAATGCTCTGCGATTTCAGCTCCGACAAGCGACACCATTGCCCCTGAATCGATCAGCGCTCGATATCTTCGACCTCCTAAACTTACAGAAACCGTATTTCGGTTTTCCTACGCTGTCTCCGCTATTTGCTCGCAATCCTGGCCGGTGCTCAGCTGACTTAGCAGCGATGCTCCGCCAGGCTCTTCGACTGCGACGCGGCCCTAGCCTCGCAATGCTTCTCGCGCCAAGTGCACCTCGGCGCGGTCAGCCTCTAAATTCATATCTTGCCTCAACGCAGCGAATCGCACGCGTTCTTCCCTTAGCCAATCTTCACTATCCGAAGAGGCTTCGGCGACAATTTCTCGTTGAGCTGTGATATGGCTATGGCTTGTGCTGTGTCACTCATCGGCGGCAGAGACGCAGATATTTCCGGACTCAATTCCTACTTGATCTCCCTAAGTAACTCACGCCTCTACGCTCAAGTGCGATCGCCATATCGCATCTGCTCCGATCTGTCACCCTCACTACTCTCGCCTAATTTAAATGTCACTACCCGAGGTTGACGGGTTCAATCCAACCTCCGCTCAGCCCGTTTCCCGACGGCTAACTTGCGGTATGCGCGCGCGTCGGAACAGAGAATTTAGTAAAAAGAAATAAAAAAGAAATAAACTTTCGTCCAACATGGGATTGATTCTCCAATTATTATTCACGAATCAACAGTTAGTCTCACCGACATAGATCAGCTCTGTTCCGCGCTAATCCGCACACCCAAACATTCTACTCAAATTTCAACACGCGCTTGGGGAAAAATTGATAATTTAATATTCGCTTCAAAATTTTATATTCGAAAATTGGCAATTATACGTGCGGCTCTTGCAATATAGTCGTCGCATATGTTATGATCCGCGCGACTACCTCGGAATGTAAACAGCGCGAGCTGTTTACCTCACAAGTTCGTGGTGTCCCTGCTTGATTTTATGTCAAAGATTTTCGCTTATCGCGAATTTCAAAATTTTCAGATATCAAAAATCCGTAGGCACTCGGATTTTGATTAATCTTCGCGACTTGAACGTTCCCGACTTGACGAAAACTCTTCTTTTCTTTTATCACGCAGATACCACTAACTTTGCTCCGTGGGGGAGTTCCCTCCTACTCTCACTCACACTCAACTCAACTCTCTCTAGGTGGTGCAAAGTGTGCAGACGTTGGAAAGCACTGCTCTTGTTTTTTTGCCCTATTTTATAAGGCTATTTAAAAATTTTTTTATAAAAGTGTTTGAACTGTGCATAGTAAGTGGACTGCCGCTGTTGAAGTAAAAGAAGAAGCCGTTGGAGTCCCAAAACTCCTTTTTGTGAACCTATCATTGACAACTTGACGCGAACTGTCCGATTCGACATCATCTGTACTGTACTTGCACTACCCACCACAAAACAACACAACACCTTTGTCAATACAACATCTTTGACAGCGAAACATCTTCGACAGTACAACAACTTGGCAAGTTTTTCAAATCACACCGTGAATCACCAGCGGACCAACGTACGAAAACTACCAAAAGTCACCAACAGTCGAAGAGAAGATCTATATCAACACTGTAAACTATCGGGGTACGTTAAAGTTCACTTAATCTGCTGCCAAACTGCTATAATCATAGTAATTTTGATAAAATTGCTAAGTGAAAACGGTACCAAAACTTTCTTTTTTTGTTCAAACTTTAAAATCATCGTTCACGATTTAAATCCCAGTAGGCAGTTGAATCAACACATCACCAAAATATAAACACAAGTCAAAACATAGACACTAACCAAAATATAAACAATAGCCAAAACATCAAAATATAAACAGCTCAGCAGACCACTATTATAGCAGCCTGGCTACCTCAGATAACAAGATAATTGGATAATTGCATCATGGCTCCGGCGGCAGTAACTGTCTCATGCGTCACGTGGAAAAAGAGAGATCGCAAAGATGCAATCCTTCGCAGATGCAAAATGTGCTTAAAAGCATTCCACAACATCTACCATAAAATGACACCAATCGAAAAATCTTCTTTTGCCTGTAAAACCTGCGTTATGAATATTTGCACATACAGCAGCATAGAAAGTGGTATCAACATCAGCAACTCAGGCATAAAATCTGAATCAGCTAAAAAAGCTAAAGGAAATTCTCTAGGCAAAACGACTCCTCATAGGTATCCAGATAAAAAGTCAATAGAATTCTCAACCACTTCTGGAAAAGAACAGAACTTGATTACGGCCTCCACTCCTACTATCATATATAACAAAAGCACGCCGGTTGGTCGCCCTACTAATGTGCAATCTACGAACATTCCCGACGTAAGCCGTAACAGTAACGTATCGGCAATTGCACAAAGCGCTGTACATCATTGCTCGCTACCCGCCTCAATGCTTGATTTATTTTCCAAGCAGTTCGAATTGCTTACAAGGCTGATTGACGATTTCAAAATACAGACGATCAAGAAGTTGGATGCAGTCAACACAAGTAGTTTGTCGCCGAGTGCATCATCGAGCCCAACGGTCACGGATAAAGTCTTAAGCAAGATGACGGCTCAGATCTCTCAGCTAGAGAAAGCAATTGGAGCGCAATCAACTAAAATTGAGGCCCTGAAAATTGACCAACTAAAAGTGCTTGACGAAAATCGTTCTATCAAACTGCAGATTGAGAAATTAAAATCTAGTCAAGAGGTACTAGTTAACACTTACAACAACATTCAGGATCAAGATTGCTGTAACAGTATACTATCCCTGAGCGACGAGGAAGAGCAAACAAATCGTTCCAGCGTAATGGTACCGACAACTTGTGATATGGATACCGCTAATCCCAGCAACATCAATTCTAAGGTAGGGACTCAACGGGGTAACCACAAACATCAAGTTCACAGTAAGCTGAAGAAGATTCCTATTGCATCGAACTGCTCCTCGGCTTCTACTTATGGAGGAATTTGCGAAGTTCATGCATCAAAGGAGGGCTGCGCTAGTCTGAGGTTACTGAGTTAATCGTTTCGGGGATTATTATTATTATTATAACCTCTTACCAAATAGATCTAAATATCAGGTAAATATAAAGAATATAGTATATGGATTAAGGTATTCTCGTGTACTAGACGTTCCGATGTTTTGTTTTGGTCTCTCCGTTGATTTGCTGAAAACGTCAATTTGGTTTATACTGTGATTGATCAATGCTTGTTGATATGAATTCATAAATGAATGACCTCACCTATCATTTAATACTGTTTTTTTAATATTCTTTTTTCTTATTTTACTTCAATACAGTTAAATATTCAAAGTTTTTCATGAAGTGAAAATCTTTTCAACCTTACTTATTATCTCTATCGTGAAATCAACAAGTATTGTGAACCGAATTGACATTTTCACAATAACAAGGGATATACCAGAACAAGACAACGGAATATCTAGTACACGGGAATAGAACGAATTGTAGATAGACCTCGGCGACAAATAAAGAAATACACGGGAGGAAAAAAGGACTCTTTGACAAAGATACATACAGAGCGAACAGCAGAAAACAAGAACAGAGAAGGCCCTTCCCTTGTTCTGTCCTGTATGTCCAGTCGCTGCGGCCGAGAAGTAAAGTGGAACGTCTGCTTTATTTGTAGTTTACGGTGCTCCTTTTTCTAAATACAATTTTTCATAGCTCACGTTCGATATCTCTAATGAGACAGGGTGAAAAAAAGATCCCAAATCTTAATTTGCATTGTTACGCGTTTCTTCACATGTTTTGGAACTCTTAAAATAGGTCAAAATATCAAAAAATAACAATGTAATGCATAGAAAAATTGTATTTTTTTCCCTTCTTTTCAATGGCATTGGAACTTTTAACCTAGCTCTCGCGGTTTTTGTTTGAAATGGGAAAAATCGTTAATTTAGCATTTTTTCACGATTCTTTACGCGTTTTAGGGCTATAAAAATGGGTCAATTACCGAAAAATAATAATGAAATGCATAGAAAAATTGTATTTTTTTCCGTTCTTTGCAATGGCGTTGGAACTTTTAATCTAGCTCCCGCAGTTTTTATTTGTAACGAGGAAAAACGTCAATTTTGCATATTTTCACGATTTTTTACGTGTTTTACTGCTGTAAAAATGGGTTAAATTGTGGCAAAATAAACATTTGTAGACATGAATAAGATGTATTTTTTCCCGTTCTTTATAATGGCATTGAAGTTTTTAATCTAGCTCATATAGTTTTTGTTTGTAATGCGAAAAACCCGCTACTTTAATGTCGTTTCGCATGTTGTAGAGTTATAATCGTAAATAGCCTGGCGGCACGCGAAAAAAAAAATGATATCAAACTCTGCCAGGCGGTAAACTTATTATTTTGTCCTACTAGAACAATATATCAGCCGTCTTCTGAAAAAAAATTTTGGTAAATAACGGACACCCTCATATATATATATATATTTGGTAGCTATAATTGACACGCAAGTAAGGATATTAAATAGATATATAAAGAACCGAACGTGCCAATGGATATTTATATTATAGTAATACGATGGAAAGTAAATATCGATGATCCCGATATTATAGATATAGTATATATTGTAACGGGGTGGATTCTTGCCACAAGTACTATAAGTGTGTTAAACACTTGTAGGGTTTCTACGCGAAGGAACCCTTGCTGTCCGACAGTTGGGGCAATGGCACAAGTTACGAACACCTGTGCCACGCTTCCAATGTAGAAAGCCTAAGTCACTTTCCGTTAGAGCGGCTGCTTTCTGTTGGAGCGGGCACCTGCCGCTGCTGCCAACTTCTCTCGGCTGCTGGCTACAACCTAGCCTTACCTGATAGCAGCCGGTTTTCCCGTACAACGCCGCTTTGCTGTCAAAGCGGTTTTGAATCTCTCTGACTAGCTGCAGCTGCTGTAAAGGGTAGAGGGCGGTATTCGGGAAGCATGCACGGGTCGGGAACGCTAAATAACAAT
>JAYJLV010003764.1:0-34618 GCA_036873485.1 Torymus texanus | reverse complement strand
ATAATGATAGTGTGTCGTTTTTAACTCCAAAATTGACCAATAATTAGCCAACGCATCGTTAACGTTTCTACCAGGGCTTCGTTAGTATTTTTATGCATTCTGTGTCCACGCCCGCTAATGTCATTCTGTTTATCTATACCTGACACACTTTATCCATCCACTTTATCTTAGCTAGTCAGGCGTAGTCGCGAAACCAGCGTCCCTGTAGACTTTATACCGTTCACTTTTACTCCTAAGACAAAAAGCCCGGCATACGTTGTATGATTGCTGCTACATTTTGCACAATGGACCAATTTTTTCTGGTAGTTAGAGAACTCAGCGGATGTATGGATAAGCAGATATTACCAAGCGAAAATTCACTGTAAACATTAAATTTAATTACTGAAAAGAAACTGTAGTTAATTTACGTAAAATAAGTGACAAGATGTTTCTATAGACCAATGATAGCAGTCTGAATGCATCAGTTATTACGAGTGAAAACTATTGAGTATTATCACAACATTTCGTTTTTGGCATTTTGAAAAAGTGCTGAAAGTAGTGTAGTGTTATATAAACTTTATAAAGGTGTTTATTTAACTCACAATTGTTCTGGTTTTTATTAGCTAAATAGGTAAAAGAATATGTACTTAAGCTTCTGTTTTATTAAACTAGAATATACTTTATTGATATGTAATGACAAATATCTCTACTTACATATTAAATAAAATACAATATTATGTTACAAGATATAGGCTATACTAACACCTATATTACTATTGAATATTTTAACAGTTTTTGAATTTACATTTTCCTTTTTTTGTGTGATGATGTCGTAAACAAATATATTTGGGTGTGAAAATATATTTAGGTAAATCGACAACATAAGAGTACACATATAAAAAGTGATGATTAAATTTAAACTGAATACAATAAAAACAATGTGTCAACGTCGCTATTACTATTGCAGATATCGTAGTTGGTTTCTTTAGTCTTTATGCAACTGTGCATATTTCAACTTGATAACGTGCCACTATCACTTGAAACACTTCACAATAATACCTCTGAGACTCAATAAAATTTTATAGTATAAGAAATAAGTGATTTAGACTAATTAGAATAGGAATAAAGAAATTCATTAATTACTATAAAAAATGTATAAAAAACATTAGATTTGAAAATAGTATAGCATCATTAATAAAAAAAAGAGGAATTTAATATTGACAAAAACTAGGCTTTCTTTCTTCACATTGATAAATTTTGTTCCGTATCAATCCAATGAAGACGCAGTTCAACCGGATTCAAATTTTTATTAAGAAAATCAAATGTACGGTTCTGTAGATACAAAACTTGGTGCTTCATTTAGCCAGTCTTCCTTTATCATATCACTTGCCTTCTCTCCAATCATTATCGTTGGAGCGTTCGTGTTACCTCTCATAACGATTGGCATAATTGAAGCATCCACTACACGCAACCTCTGAATTCCATAAACTCGCAATCGAGGATCCACCACAGCCTCGGCATCTTGCCTCGGGCCCATTTTACACGTACCCACTGGATGATACAAGGTATTCGTGTACTCCATAATCACACATCGCCAGTACTCTTGGCTGTTAAATTTATGCTGACGACAGGCAGGCAAGGGAATGTCAAACATACGCAATCCATTCTCCTGGAAAGCCCTCGTCTGAAAGAGATCCTGAGCAATTCTGACACCAGCTACCATGGCATCAAGGTCTGGAAAAGCGGAAAAGTAATTGGGATCTATGAGTGGTGGTCCACCGACAGGATCGGTTCTGTTTAATGTTACGGTTCCTCGACTTCTAGGTGCCAGTAGCACAGGTCTGATATTAATTCCATTGTAATAAGCCAAGGGCATGACTGAAGTTTCTCCAGATTCAGCTGGATCAATGATGTAATCGTCAACATTCATGCCGTCGAAAGCGTACTGTATATCCGGTAAATCTGGAGTGGATTCAAATGGCGTTTGAGCAAAGGCACCACATGCTAATGACCCAAGAGCTGCTAACGGTCCACTCTGGCTATTTAACCATTGAAACGAATCTTGCTTAATTTCTTCAATTTCTTTGCTCGTAACAGTCTTGTTCGATAGGACGATGACAAAGCCATCCGTAGTCACGTGATCATGAAGATTACGGCCAACGGCTAACTCTTGAATAACTCTGATGCCATGTTGCTGAAGTTCTTTGGCAGGTCCTATACCGGATAACAACAAAAGCTTTGGTGAATTAATTGCTCCACCGGAGACGATGACTTCCTTGCGAGCTGTTGCCACCATTACGAAACCACTCTTCACGCGATATTCAACACCGGTGGCAGTTTTCGTTTCGGGATCGATGACGATACGCGTCACCTCGGCTTGGGTTTCAATCTCGAGGTTCGGTCGTTTTTTACGAATTGGACGAATAAAGGCACCGTTCGTACTTTGCCTAGCACCGTGAATAGCTGTAGACTGAAGGTGTACAGAGCCTATTTGTTGTACCGCATTCGCGTCGACCAGCTCGTAACCAATCTCCTGCCAAGCGTCCAGCAGAATCTTGGCATTTTGGTCTACGTATTCAAACCATTCCACTGTTTGATATCCGCCTGTGTTGTGGTAATAGGGATTTTTCTGGACGATCTGAAAAAAGCACATCATATTTTTTATACTTTAAAATTAAACTTTTGAGATAATTGTATCAATGGAAAAAAGAAATAAACATTTTTTTATTAGAAAGTTTTAGTACTGTTTTATAACTATTATTCTTATACGTTTATAACTAAGTAAATTACTCTATTCACAAAACAAATTTACAATTACCATTTAATGTCTTAGAAAAGTATAGTAATTATGCAGTATATAATGATTTTACTCACCTCCGGATCTTCATTATCCTCAGACTTTCTGAAGTACGGCAAGACTTCGTCATAACTCCAGCCAACGTTACCCATTCGCTCCCAGTTATCGTAGTCCTGTCTGTTGCCGCGAATATACATCATGTAATTTAATGTACTCGAGCCGCCCATTACCTGTAAATCAAAATAGATATTATCTACAGAAACTTTCCTCTATATAGAACGCATGGCCTTTAAAAATGAAAATAAATGTCTCTATAAACTGATTTGTTTATTTACACGTCTGTAAAAATATCATCTCTGCTATGTGCTCGCGTTACTAAAATATTAAATCACGCATTTCTTTATGTTTCAGGTCAGTACATTGCAACGCCCTGAGAACCTTTCGGTTCGCTCGGTTCGTGCTGGTTATTGTGAGTACTAATAAAAGAGCAGAGTCAGTTTTCTGCATAGATACCAAACACCCAACTCATTGCATATAAATTATATCGTTTCTCGACTTGAAACAAAAGTAAATATACATCAGCAAATTGAGGCAACCAGTCGTTTTACAAAACATCCTACTTACAACTCCACTATCAATGATATTAAACACTAGTATTATATAATCATTATAGAAAAAAATTAGGTCACTTAATCCCACGGAAATTTAAACGGAGAAATCATAACTTAGTTGTACTCGAATAATCGCTCGATGACGAGTGCAAAGACAAAGTTTTATTTACCTTTCCACGGGACCAGCTGCACGTGCCACCTCTCTTGGACCGACATGCATTCTTCATTCGTGTCGTACGATACTGCCAGTCGACGTTGCTACCTCGTAAAGCAGGCGCGAAAGCTGGCACGTCCGCCACCAGTGGCTCCTCTATTCCAGCCTCGAGCAGTAGCACCTTAAAGCAAAGCTCATTGTTAACACATACCTAATTAACGACGGTTTTCGTCCTCTCGAGTGTAAAGAGGGATGATGAAATTATATACTATAGTATAATATATTTTATACAATATTAAAACATAATCAATCGGATTATATATATATATATATATCAATATTATATACTATTAGAATTAAATGATTAATTATAAGTAAAGTCAGTTGATATGAGAGATGGTCGACATTGATTGCTAATAATCATTTGTATTCCATTTAATCATAACACTCGTAAAGTTTGCCTGTGGCGCTCTATAACGCAATTATATCAAGCGCATAAAGCAAGCTTAATTCGATAATAATTGGCTCGGATAAATTGACTGAAAGAAACCGTTTTTATGTGTGTGTATATATATACACACAGACAGTGTAGTCGATAATCAAACAGTGCTCGACTGCCAGTCGCAACAATATCCATCATCCTGACGCGGGCAACATTCTCGTAATCATTGTGCAATCGAGACCCGAAAAATTTCTAACGATAGATTCCAAATTGTATCGAGTCTATATACACCCATCGAATTCTTATTTTGTATTCCTCCTCAACAACGGGACAATTATATATCAAAAGAGGATAATTTGCGAATACCACCGTGCGGGTGTGGCGTGCTGGTGCCGTTCTACGGTCCGTTCACTTTTTTCCTCTTACGCTTGTATATATATAAGTGTATACCTCGCGCGTACAAAAGCGTGTGCGTATAATTTCGCTGGTGAGGAATTTCTAGGTGCACCGCTACCGTCGTTGCGAAGCGCGACTACGACAACGACGATTTGCACGGGATTTGTATACGCTAAAGCGTACCGATAGTTACATGGTTAGTTAGACGGTATTTTTTTTTTGTTGGAATTGAGATCAATCTTTTTTTACGGTTGCGGATAGCTGGTTTTATCGGTATTGATTCCGAATATTGGCGGAAATCGAAGGTGACGGTTAGACTGAATTTGAATAATGGGAGTTCGTTGGGAACTCGCAGATAACGTTTTATAATATATATATACTCGTATTGCACGAATTTGTATTTAGTATACGTAGTTTTATTTTAAGCAAATTTAACTTCCATCGAGAGAGATATAGTATCTCATTTTATAATGTTATGTATCAAATTAAAGAGTTTATAATTAGTTGCAGCGGTAATTATAATTTTCGAAACGATGAAAACAAAAGTAATTGTGTTTCCATGCTTCCGGAATACTTGCGGTGTTAAATCATGTTATCTTAACTGCAATTTCTGCCTCTTAATTATCTGTTTATTATTTGTAGTGCACAAAAAAACATGTAGTTTTTCCGATCGTTCAATTTGCATAAGTTCACTATTGTTTTACCTACACATAAACAATATTACATTTGTAAAACAAATGATATTTATAAAAATCATTATTTTCAAAACAACTTTAACAAACATTTTACAGTGGTATAAATAAATATTGTTCCTATCTGTCACATTTCTTAATAATCATTCATATTGTTTACATTAAGTTCACGCAAACTATATATAGTATATAATTACCCGCCCAGCTGGTATAGTATACCGATGAAATAGAATTTCCATGTGAGCGTTTCCCTTTCACTTTACATTATCGAAAAGTGATTTCCTAATTCGAATATTGTATTTTATATCCTCACGAGTAAACCACGTTGGTCAAATAGTCATGAATTATTTGTAATATTGGCCGCACCTCGTGGACAAATCAAAATCGACTTCCGTCATCCGTGCGCGAACGAAGAAAATTATAGATTATGCGATTTTATATATACGATTACAAATCAGAGTGAAAATAGTTATTCTCACTGCGCGCGCGCACGCGCCTTTAAACTTTTCAGCGCGGTCAACGCCGCCTGTTAAATAACCCCAGTACCGTCGTCGACAATTGTCTTTTGCCTCCGAATGAATATTTATCTTTCAAATGAAAACGTTAACGAACGGCGCGAAGAAAAACTGAGAAAAAATAGCTACAGCGCTAATAGTTTGCAATTAGTCCTTTTACCGCTTGGAATTGTTACAATATAAATCGTGCAATATATACCAATTTATATACCAATGTTTTAACACTTTCGGAATAAAAATATATAAAAATTTACTATACTATAACTTATAACTATACTACAATTTAACGCGTTTAAAATTGATACGGAATCCGAGCATGAAATCGTTGATAACCAGTGAATTAAAATTCACTTCATTATAAACGATCCTTCATCGCTTGCATACAGATATATGCATTAAAATATATTAACATTTCGTTTTGGTACTTAAAAAACATGAATTTCTCTCCGCATTTTATACATTCTATACCTATACCTCCTCAATATATCTTTTCACCCAGTCACCACAGTATACGCACTACACTTTTATACATACACACCAAATGTTAAACTTTCAAATCGAGCTGAAAGAAAAAAAAAAGGAAAAAATTTACAACGAAACTTGGCACATTTATGATTATTATACTGCAACGAACGATAATAAAACATCGCCCGCTTCGATCTTTTTCCCGTCCACTGCGTATACAAACCGCCAACAAAAGCTCGCGCGCTTTTTTTCTCCCAATTCCGGGATCTATATACACTCTCTCTCTCTCTCTCTCTCTCTTCTCTCTCGGAACCTTCCGAACCACCGCAATCCTTCAATGTCAACTTTTTTTTACCGACAACTCGCGCACGCCTCTTACATTCCACCGCCGCGTTCTTTCTCTCCTACGCTCCAATCCAATCGCGTACGAAAGTGTATAACAGCAGCACGCGTTGGAATTGCAAATCACGTGCTCAGGCTGTCGATATATATCATATATACATGTACACGGGTATGTATATTTATATATATATATATATACATCGTAGATACAACGCGTACGCACGCGAACGAAAGTCGCACCCACGCGTGTGCAAAGCAAAAACGTTGGTTTCGCGTGTTTTCCGTACAGACGCACGGAAGAAGCAATAAGCTCTCCATTATCGCTATCTCGTTATAGATGTTTACGTAAAAAAAAAAGGCTCGTTAATAATGATATCGCGGTTTTATGAAAGAACTTTTAGCTATACGATATAAATTCACGTGCGGGCGTAGTTGATAATTCGACGATGATACCACACACAAACATACCCTCGTTGCAATCGTGCCTTTTAATTAACGACTTAATACGACCAACGCCTGCTACGTTAATTGCCGGAGTATTTCCGTATCTGCTGCACCAATGTTTATATAAAAAACGATAAAGATTTCATAGCTACGAGAGGTGCAAATTAATAATCTCGTTTGCACGCTTTTAATTGAACAAATCGCGTATAATATAGGGTATATGCGTTCTTGTTTTTTCTGTCTCTCCTATAACGAACTGTTTCGTATGCAGAACGCACTACAATTGCACGATAATATAGGAACAATAACGCCTAAAGGCGCGATGTCGATGTTAATGTAGAAAAGTGTATGTATATAGAGTGTATATAGTATATATATACAGCGAGCGGACGCGGGTAATAAAGTTTAATTTCAATTTTACGACGCCACGGTCTCTCGTTTCCGCGAGTCAAATTCGAATTATAATCGACGCGACTAACCTTTGGGTTGTAACTTTATTGGCCCGTGAAGAAAATCGTACGCTTTCGCTTGCCGATGGAAATTGGAAAGAACTCCTTCCCTGTCATTCAGTAGTTTTCATTAATATCCGAGAGAGAGAGAGAGAGAGAGAGAGAGCGCGCTTCGAGAAATTTACCGTCATTTCTTAAGATTTATGGCTTCTGTAGCCGGTTGGATTGGCTAACATTACCAGTAGAATAGTTTTTCCAGAAAAACAAATATCCAGCGTACGTATTTTCACCGCGCGACAGCGCCTAATTGACTCGCAATTCAAATTAATTTTTTGCTATACGCTCCACGAATATTCCCACGTGTAGTTTTTCCCTGTCGACAGTAAGCAAGATAATTAATTTTACCCATATGTATATTTATCGTAATATCTCAGTATATACGTACAGAGCTGAAATTTTCCCCTTTCAAGTTTTTTTTTACCCTCTCGTATTTTTGCAAAATTACTTCGTTTATTGAGCAATCTAATTTTTATTCAAATGACCGGTCATCCAAGCCAAAAATTATCTTCCACATGCGAAATGTAAGCTCACGTATTATGAATTCAAAAGTATTTTGCTCTCGAACGATACATGTATGTATATACTCGTTGTTTCGCGCACTTTGCGATACCTATGATTAGAAACAAAGTAGTTTATCCCCAACGAGAAAATAGGCCGCGGAACTATTAATGGCCCTTTAACCACAATTATTTTGCTGTGTCGCGCGGAATCCAAAATGACATTTTTTTCCTTCTTCATCGACTTATTAGCATGGGATTCGTGGCTGTTAATAGCAGGTAACAGGCGCGGCATATTCTCACTACCTATAGCTTGCAAGTGCACCGTAAAAATGGTCATGGAGAACAAAAAACAAATTTAATTGCCCAAGCAGTATTTAAAGTTGCACATTAAGTGTTCGGAAGGTTTTAATTGCTCTATAATTTGCCGATGCCGTTAAAATCCTATAACGCTACTTTACTGCGTAGTGAGAGACGGTATAGAAAATTCGAATTTACTTATTTAATTTTTGGACTTTCTTGAACCGAATATGCTAACCTATGGTATCTTGCCGCTCTGTTTTTACAGATTTTAACAATCACCTAGCTTTCTCGGAAGCAATGTATATATCTTTGGCTTCCCGGAATAACCGAATAAGTCCACTTTTTGAAAATCGAGTTAACCCCAAATTCTGTATCTTTAAATAAGCCTTTTTCATTTATCATTTTCAGTAGTAGCAAAAATATTGCCGTAAAGCTACAATTCACCCGAAACGTAACCAGATAAGTTCATTTTTCAAATTTTATGCCCGGAATAACCGGATAAGTCCATCATTTTTTTTCGTTTATCGTAGTTATTATTTATTTTATCTATTCAAATTTAATGTGAATATGATGGCTAATATATATTTATCTGTTTATTTAAAAAATTCCTATACACTTTGAAATTATAAACATTTTAAAATTTTACAATATAATACAATACAAATGGTCGTAAATTTAATAGAAATGTCAGAAAAATAGAAATTTCTTAAATAAGTTAGAAGAAGTCATTGAACAATTGTTAATTTTTTAATTTATTGACCCATTTCATAATTAAATTAAAGAATTCTTACGCGTTTTGAACTCATCAGAAAATGTATAATCTGTTGAAACCAGCGTATAAATATGTGTTTTGAATGTGTCAATTGACTAGTCAAGTATCGCGACTCATCTCGTTTCTCCCGATCTTACATATAAGTTTTAACATTAAAACCCGCTTTTCTCAGAAACTTGAAAAGTGGACTTATTGGGTTATTTCGGGAAACCACACATACACACACACACACATACAAGTTTCTTGAAAATTTTTTTTTTCTATTGTTTTTTTCCGCCTCCCACAATACAGTATACTTTCAATTGCTTATTATTTCCCTATGAATGTTCAATTTAATAGCATAAAACTCTACCGCGACCGTACAACAATCAGTTTCCCATCGATCTTGTTTTAGCAATGACAATTTTCTCTTAAGACATACTTGCAGCCATTCGCCTCTTTATAGCCCCGCGAGCCGTAATAATCTCAGCTAATAATCAGAGCGTTTATCCTATGAATTAATGCAATACTTACACCTATTTCCATAGATTACCGCATCGATCGATTATAAAAGAATTTCGCGTTTCCGCATCCCTATATGTATACTACTAAACACGTCACCTCATAAAAATACTACTTTTTTTCTGCCTTACCTTCCAATCAGCAATCTCGCTAAGTCTATTTGCCACGACGCAGCCAGCAGATCCAGCGCCTACGACAATAAAATCATATTCCTTGGGTAGAAAGCCGGTAGGCTCGGGAAACACAGCCGGTGCTGGTGGTTCGAATTGTTCGTAATTCAACGACGCGACACCTCCAAACAACGACTGCTCCAAGTTCTGATTATCTGTGTAGTACACGTTGTCGTTGTCGTTGTCATAGTACACCGTCTGAGGTGATGATGGCTGCTGTCGTCTTATCGGCATACCGTAGTAATAATCCAGGGCAGGTGGTGGTGGTGGTGGTATGGTTGTGGCACGGAACTTGGCGTTGACACGACGTATGCTATGACGGAACGTTGAATATGTCGTAGCTTCGGTAGTAGAGCTTGTATGACCTGGGAAGCGGTCGAAGAATCTGCTCGTCAAAGATGATGGCGATATGGTCATAGTTGTCGTAGGCGTGCCGGAGAACGGGTAGAGGAAACTGTTGAAACGGTCGCGTAGCTTGGGCTTGGTACGTCTGCCAAAACCCATATCGTACTGGACCAATGGGTCGTGGTCGTAGTCGTAGTAGGCTGGGGTGTAGGTTGGGACGAAGGTCGAAGGAGGCAGGTTACTCACCTGTAGATTAAAAGATTGACGTTCGATATGGTATATTATGTGAATTTGAAGAATTGAATTTTTACGAATATTTAGCTTGTGAAAATAAGTGTGTAGAAATTGTTCTGTAATAAGAGAACAAAATGCAAACAAAGCCTAAGGTCATTGTTAAAAATGGTACTGCTAGCGTACGATAATTTGCTTATAGTATGGGCGAATGTTTGTCAAATTAGAGAAAATTAAGATATAAACTTGACTACATAATTCTCTTAAATAGTGCAATCTTAGCTACAAATTTCATCATAGAATATTTTTTGAGACATTATTTTATTTATGTAGCTTATTTTATTCATTAAAATTGTTGTAGTTTAGAACTATCAGATAACAAATTTTGCACTTAAAAATAATGTCTCTGCAGTATTCATAATTTAAAAGATAATTTCGTCATTTTTTCGAGATTATTATCACTATTAAATTAACATAATGATTTTTTTTTTTTTTAGTCAACACAAGTAAAAATGACTTTTTTGCCGTTACTTTTATAACTGCAGGAATAAATTTCCTTTAATAATGATAGTTTATTACCTATTTTGTGCATGCTTAATGATCATTAAACTTATTAGTTCATTTTAATACTCTTGTCAGACTAATATAATTCAGCAAGAAAAAAAAATTTACATTGCAATGTATGATTACGAAATGAATCACAAAAATTATTTTAATGCGCTAAATACTCAAACTTGTTTAGTAAAAGTTTTGTCAATTGTAATTTTTTCACGCAAAAATAATCAAGATAATTACTTATTGATAAATACTTTTAAGAATTCTTCGATGTATGTACTAGAAACCTTGATATTGTTTCTATTTAAATCCTTTTAGTGTTTAAAAAAATGATTACAATTTCAACAACGAAGTACTTCTTCGTGTGAAATTATATGACTAAAAGTTTTCTGACAATCAGAACCAACGTCATTCACATTCGGCTGACATTTAAAATAGATAATTTCCGATTTCATTCACCTGAGGTTCACTTAGAGCATTGTAGTCTTCATAAAAATTTCCCCAGCTGGGACTGCCATGGTAATCGAAACTGCGCGACTGAAACTTTCCGTTGAATCCGTCTAAACTGTTCGACAGCTCCGTCGTCGTCGTTGTCTTTGTCTTCGTTTTTCCGCGACTTTTAATGAAGGACGACGAAAAGGGGGAAAACTTCATAACGAAGCTGTCATCTTTCGAGTAGCCAAATAGTTCAGCCAGGAATGTTAGAAATAGTATCGTACCAGGCTGACATGTCGACACTTGGCTGAGGAGTGGGCACAGCTCTACCAGATTCGGTGGTACCCACGACATGGCGCTCGTCTTTTGTTGTTGATTTTACTTGACACAGGGGTGCGACAATGTCGTTTGGTTTTCTCGATGCTGTAACGTTAGGTGTTAGGTGTCGGATCGATATCAGTCGGTATATGAAGATTTTTTTAAAGTGAAATTACTGCTCGGATTGTTTATTTTTAACGTAATTACCCAAAATATTATTAAAAATGTACAAGTTACAATGCTACATATAAAAATTACTTCTCTGATATAAAAAAGTGCAGTTTATAAATTTTCTATAGAGCAGACGATTAAACCAGCCAAAAATTTACAAACATCCGTCTTTTCATAATGAGCTTTTATCAACATTCACCAATAAAATACCCACCCATCTCTCTCTCTCTCTCTCTCTCTCTCTCTCTCTCTCTCTCTCTCTCTCTCTCTCTCTCTCTCTCTCTCTCTCTCTTTTAATAACGAAAAAAAAATATTACTCGGTTACAATTTAGTACCTCAGAACTCGTCAAAGCACTCAGAATCTTTCTTTCTGCAGCACCAAACCACGACAACAGCAGACTTTCGTCATCGTATTGCCCCTCACCAGCGAACCCTTGTAACACTGTCACTATTCACGGCACCGAACACCCAACAAACTATCAGCAGCAAATACCAATCTTCAGTAGAAAAGGTCGCGGAAATCGAAGTGAACGACTTTCACGGTCTTTACAATTCGTTCTTCGCTGCTTCTTGGCCCATTAGTCGCTACCCTCATTTAACGCATCGTAGAACTCGGTACACTGTACAGACAGGAGCGCGAGGCCAAACAGCAGCAACTCTCGCAGGCGTGTCGATCGCGAATGGGCCCCGTAGCGTTTCGCCTACTCGCGAATAGGCCCCCGCGTGTATATAGATAGAGCGCGCGCGCGCGCAAGTAAAAGAGCGGGTGGGAAAATGGAGCGGGATACTGTATTATATACTTTGTATGTAGTTTCCTCGGTGTTTTGATTTAGAAAAGGTATAGAACGCGTCAAAGTTACAAATTTTCACACCTGCACGCCGGACGCGCGATCGCGCGATCTTTTGTTTTTGTCATTGCCGTGTTGGCAAAAGGGGGAGTATTTAAATAAGTGGCCAATTTACGTTCCTTTTTTTTTTAGGTGGTGAATGCGCGGTACTGTCGGTTGGTTAGGAGGCGAGTTTAGAGCGTTGACATATGGCTCGCGCGTGAGTGCGCTTTAATGTGCGCTTATGACAGAGCGCGCGAGTGTGGAAAAAATAAGGGGAGCTCTGTAATTACAGAGCAGAGGTAACTTTGAAAACCGCGCCTTAATTGGAATGCTACTACTACGACGTATTCGGAGAAATTATGTTACATTTGAATTAAAAAGAAAATGTAACTTTTGAGTCTTACATGCAGTTTTGATGTTTACGCTGTTTTATGAGCTTTCATAGTCACTAATTAAAAATCTCCGCTACGATTCACATGATTTTTTTTTAAAAGATTTTCAAAAAATCTAATGCCTGTAATTTGGTCGGATGACGTCTGAAAGTATTTTACATAATTGTTAGTAGACTTACGAGTTATTAGAATAATATTTTAATATGTTTATGATCACATTTCAAAGATACTGCAAAAAGTGAACCTGTACTCATCGTCTGGACGAATCGTTACTGATGAAAGTGACAATTCGCTGATAATTAAAATTTTTCGAAATTAATCTTTAGAATGAAATATATTGGTACACGAACATAATTTACATTCGATTTGAAGTTTTTCGTAACGATATTCACGGGATATTAACTTTGCGAAATAACCTGAAGGTTTTGCAGTATGTGACCCGACGATCTGCAAAACACGTTATTTGTAAAAGTATTGCAAAAAAATTATTAATAGACCAAAAGTTACATTCCAAAAGTTGTATTGAAAAAACGTTATGCATCCGTATTATCTGAATCGTTGATTGACCTGTCATAATTATATAAGGTTCTATAAAATTTACATGTTATGCTCGTGCTAATTAATGAACCAAAATTCTTGCTCCATTACTAATTATTAATCTGAATACAGAGAAAATTATTCACAACGAATTTTATAGGAAATTCCTAACACATTTATTCCAAAATGTTTGCGTAATCATTCATTCTAATTTTATTCATAAATTGAACTTAAAACAATCTTGACTTTTAACGAGCCACAAAATATTTGGTATGTTTTAGTTCTTCTTTTATTAACTTAAATTATTTTGTTATTTTGAATAGCTATTAAAGGTCAAATATGATGTATTAATTATGGTGTACTTTCAATTTCATACCCTCACTTATTTGTAATCTAAAAATAAAAAATTTCTCATTATATTTAAATGCTTTATATTTATCGTTAATAATATTCTATTACCGAAGTAAATAGATTATAATAAAATAAAATAACTTATTAAAATCCAGTCCTATTCAATACCATTTTGTCAACTTGAAATTACAAACTAGAAAACCTGATCCTCGACATCAACTTGGCGAAAACCACAGTTTCCTTATTACTCTGAAAAAATCAGAATTCCCTCGTGATAACAACTTCCCTATAACTGCTTTCGAACCGGTTGGATCATAAAACATGATAACATTGCAGATTTGAAAGTCCTCTTTATGCAAATATCTCGTATTGCGCAATAATATCATTAACAAATATTGCATAGTTTTGAATGAGCTGCATTAGGCTGCCTAGAAAGATTACTGTCGGCAAAAGTGTTTGTAACCAGTCGTACTGAGTCTACTTTGTAGCTTAATGACGACACTGGTAATATTGCGAAAAATTATTTAGTATATAAGCACATTTATGATTTCCAAGTTTAGGCATTATCTATGGTCTATTTGCACCTTGCAAATTGAACTTCACTTACAAAACTAAGTCATTTAAATTCCTATATGCTAACAGTTGGATTTCTTTCCTTGTTAATGTTTTGATCAATTAAATGAAAGTAGCGCGGCTCAATCTTTTGATGAAAACACGCAATAGAAATCATCCAGAATTTCCGTACGTGGTGTATAATGTATGCGGGAGTTCTGATGTTTTGAAACGAATTTTATTCAATAATAACAACATAATATAACCTTTATAAAATAAGTTGAATTGAATAACTGCAAGTAAATTACAAAATACAAGTGCTCTTGAATGAACAATTATTTGAAAAAACATTTATTTCCACATTACTTTTTCAAAGCCAACGTATGAGATAATTTAATTAGCTAACGAACAAATTGAATTCAATAAATCATGTTCTATCTCGACAACATAGTATATAAGTCGTTCATCGTCATTTAAGTCCTGAAATGAAATACGGCACATTAACTTCCTGGCAGTATATTTATGATTTTTAAGAATTCGACAAAGACTAAATTTTATACGCTATATATAGCCTGCAGCAGAATAACGAAGCTAAAAAATATTAATTAAAGCTAGTTTCTCAGTTTTCAGAAAACGACTTATAGATAATTAGAACAGCGAAAGGAAGCGTTTTTTTTTCTCTTCATCAAAGAGCGCGGGAGCGCTCTGAAGGCAAGTTATTTATACCATGATATTTCGTAGTATTAACTTATCTTAATTACCAAGCACATGCTCATATTGGAACCTTATACTTTTCGACCTATTTTTACCCACTCTGTCGTAAAGTAAAACTGTATCACATTAAAATGCAATAATCTTGTATAAGGATTAGCTGTCGATATCGTTCTAACAGTCTTGCGCAAAGTAACTGAATTATTCCCAGGTAAAATATATTTTCGGTACTACATTATAATGCATCAACACAATGCCCTGCATAGTGTACTATATATAGTAGCAATGCAGCTGTCACATTCGAAATACAATATATAAATCCAGCCGAGTCGTTTGGGGATTACGCGCGTCAGTGTCAAACTGTTCGAGCTTACGGAAGCCACTGTAATCGATATAAAGAGCCGTTCATGAAAGATGCATGGCGATGGGAACGATCGTCAAGTCGATCGAAGTTTGCTAATAAAACAAACAGCTAATTTAAAAACAGTTTCTCGCCAATTCTCACGAATCTATTTGCTAAATACATATATATCAAATCAAGACATGTGCCTATAATATGTTAACCAATCGAATCGGAACCTTTTACCACTAGACTCGGGTGAAAAATTGAAGGGAACGGGATTGAATTTCGCCACATTATCTCTCAACATAAACGCTAAGACCGTGCAATTAAGGTGGTTATCGTGACTTTTATATGGGCTCGCTATTTAATTTTAATGTCATACATTATTAAAATATACATGGTAAAAAAGAGATCGCTATGGTAGCGAAAAAACTTGTTGTGACAGCGATTTTTATTGCTACGAAAATACAACAAATTCGGATTGCTATTCCAATCAAATTTGTTACTGTAATGAATATGACAGCTATCAATTATTAGGCTATAATGAAAATGATTTTTTTACTTGCATAGAGAATAAAATGAAAAGAACATAGAAATTGAAAAAAGTAATTAAAGTTATGTGTAAGAAGTAAATATTGCACGATTTAAGGTAGCATGAACGGTGAGTACCGTATAAGTTGGAGGTCCAGAGAAAGGCTTTCTAATTTTACTAAATTTTATGATTAAATTTTTATAAAAACACATGTATTATTATTTCTAAACATGTTAATATAGAAACTATGCATATTAAATAAAATTTTTTTTAAAAGTTAGAAATTTTTTCTTGTTTTAGATCGGGGTGCTATTATATTTCACATTCCTGGTGTGTGTGTGTGTGTGTATACATCGCTATTATTTATTTATTTTTATCGACCACCCATTATTATTTTTATACTGGCAGAATCCTAGTAATAAATACTATAACCACCTACTTTTGTATTAAAAATTAGTATTTTATGATAATGCTATGAATCATTAATCAGCAAAAAAAATTGACTTGGACATAAGTTCCATGTAAAAGTGTGCTATTTTGCAACTGTTTTTCTAATAATTTGGTCGGCGACCTTATGGTTTCTTGGCAGCTATGAAAAGTTTAAGACTTGAGAATATTTCTGTCAAGTTTTCAAATTGATTTAGTATTTTACAAAAGTCGCTCATGCTACCTTGATATACTTTTTCTCGTAGCTGAAGAAATTTAGAAACACGATTGAAAATTGTTGTTAACACATTTATTAAAAATTTAGTTTATAACAATAACCTCATCGGGCATTCTCCACCTACGTAATAGGTTAGATACGTATTGAACTCTTATGATACCGATTGACGTTGCAATAATCTTTGGTTAATGTTACCAACCAAAATGGTTGTTCTAGCGATTTTCTATTGCTATGCAACCAAGATAATTTATCGTATGCACGTTCGATCTCTCAACGAATAATTTTGATTGTAACAGCGATTTATTTCGTTATACAGAACAATTAAAAGTTAGAAATTTAACGAAGTAATCGCAACGATTTCCAAATTCATATATTGATTATAAAATTGTTCTGTAGAACAAAAATTTATTATTGCAGCAAACTTTTTGTTTAAACTTTATTGCTAATCTCAGTTAAAAAACTATGATTCGCTGTTTGAACTTTATTGCTAATCTCATTTAAAAAACTATGATTCGCTGTCTCGATCATATTGTTTTTTACCGTGTAATAATGTAAGTAAACACGGATATAAAAGGCAAATACTTTCTGAACCGAAGAAAACTATTGTTAATCGAAGACATATTTTACTTATTGTTTAATAAATAAAAAAGTTACTTTCGCAATTTGCCAACTCTTTATTTGAATAAAATTCAAGTTTATACTGTATTGTACTCTAAACAATTATATATTGCTTCGTATATATTAATTATTCCGTAATTGAAGCCTGACTAGGTCGTAGACGAATGTTTAAGGAATAAAATGAGACGTTAAACATTAAAATCGAATGAAAACTAAAGAGGGCAAATTGCGAAAGTAACTTTTTTATTTATTAAACAATAAGTAAAATATGTCTTCGATTAACAATAGTTTTCTTCGGTTCAGAAAGTATTTGCCTTTTATATCCGTGTTTACTTACATTATTACACGGTAAAAAACAATATGATCGAGACAGCGAATCATAGTTTTTTAAATGAGATTAGCAATAAAGTTCAAACAGCGAATCATAGTTTTTTAACTGAGATTAGCAATAAAGTTTAAACAAAAAGTTTGCTGCAATAATAAATTTTTGTTCTACAGAACAATTTTATAATCAATATATGAATTTGGAAATCGTTGCGATTACTTCGTTAAATTTCTAACTTTTAATTGTTCTGTATAACGAAATAAATCGCTGTTACAATCAAAATTATTCGTTGAGAGATCGAACGTGCATACGATAAATTATCTTGGTTGCATAGCAATAGAAAATCGCTAGAACAACCATTTTGGTTGGTAACATTAACCAAAGATTATTGCAACGTCAATCGGTATCATAAGAGTTCAATACGTATCTAACCTATTACGTAGGTGGAGAATGCCCGATGAGGTTATTGTTATAAACTAAATTTTTAATAAATGTGTTAACAACAATTTTCAATCGTGTTTCTAAATTTCTTCAGCTACGAGAAAAAGTATATCAAGGTAGCATGAGCGACTTTTGTAAAATACTAAATCAATTTGAAAACTTGACAGAAATATTCTCAAGTCTTAAACTTTTCATAGCTGCCAAGAAACCATAAGGTCGCCGACCAAATTATTAGAAAAACAGTTGCAAAATAGCACACTTTTACATGGAACTTATGTCCAAGTCAATTTTTTTTGCTGATTAATGATTCATAGCATTATCATAAAATACTAATTTTTAATACAAAAGTAGGTGGTTATAGTATTTATTACTAGGATTCTGCCAGTATAAAAATAATAATGGGTGGTCGATAAAAATAAATAAATAATAGCGATGTATACACACACACACACACACCAGGAATGTGAAATATAATAGCACCCCGATCTAAAACAAGAAAAAATTTCTAACTTTTAAAAAAAATTTTATTTAATATGCATAGTTTCTATATTAACATGTTTAGAAATAATAATACATGTGTTTTTATAAAAATTTAATCATAAAATTTAGTAAAATTAGAAAGCCTTTCTCTGGACCTCCAACTTATACGGTACTCACCGTTCATGCTACCTTAAATCGTGCAATATTTACTTCTTACACATAACTTTAATTACTTTTTTCAATTTCTATGTTCTTTTCATTTTATTCTCTATGCAAGTAAAAAAATCATTTTCATTATAGCCTAATAATTGATAGCTGTCATATTCATTACAGTAACAAATTTGATTGGAATAGCAATCCGAATTTGTTGTATTTTCGTAGCAATAAAAATCGCTGTCACAACAAGTTTTTTCGCTACCATAGCGATCTCTTTTTTACCATGTATATTTTAATAATGTATGACATTAAAATTAAATAGCGAGCCCATATAAAAGTCACGATAACCACCTTAATTGCACGGTCTTAGCGTTTATGTTGAGAGATAATGTGGCGAAATTCAATCCCGTTCCCTTCAATTTTTCACCCGAGTCTAGTGGTAAAAGGTTCCGATTCGATTGGTTAACATATTATAGGCACATGTCTTGATTTGATATATATGTATTTAGCAAATAGATTCGTGAGAATTGGCGAGAAACTGTTTTTAAATTAGCTGTTTGTTTTATTAGCAAACTTCGATCGACTTGACGATCGTTCCCATCGCCATGCATCTTTCATGAACGGCTCTTTATATCGATTACAGTGGCTTCCGTAAGCTCGAACAGTTTGACACTGACGCGCGTAATCCCCAAACGACTCGGCTGGATTTATATATTGTATTTCGAATGTGACAGCTGCATTGCTACTATATATAGTACACTATGCAGGGCATTGTGTTGATGCATTATAATGTAGTACCGAAAATATATTTTACCTGGGAATAATTCAGTTACTTTGCGCAAGACTGTTAGAACGATATCGACAGCTAATCCTTATACAAGATTATTGCATTTTAATGTGATACAGTTTTACTTTACGACAGAGTGGGTAAAAATAGGTCGAAAAGTATAAGGTTCCAATATGAGCATGTGCTTGGTAATTAAGATAAGTTAATACTACGAAATATCATGGTATAAATAACTTGCCTTCAGAGCGCTCCCGCGCTCTTTGATGAAGAGAAAAAAAAACGCTTCCTTTCGCTGTTCTAATTATCTATAAGTCGTTTTCTGAAAACTGAGAAACTAGCTTTAATTAATATTTTTTAGCTTCGTTATTCTGCTGCAGGCTATATATAGCGTATAAAATTTAGTCTTTGTCGAATTCTTAAAAATCATAAATATACTGCCAGGAAGTTAATGTGCCGTATTTCATTTCAGGACTTAAATGACGATGAACGACTTATATACTATGTTGTCGAGATAGAACATGATTTATTGAATTCAATTTGTTCGTTAGCTAATTAAATTATCTCATACGTTGGCTTTGAAAAAGTAATGTGGAAATAAATGTTTTTTCAAATAATTGTTCATTCAAGAGCACTTGTATTTTGTAATTTACTTGCAGTTATTCAATTCAACTTATTTTATAAAGGTTATATTATGTTGTTATTATTGAATAAAATTCGTTTCAAAACATCAGAACTCCCGCATACATTATACACCACGTACGGAAATTCTGGATGATTTCTATTGCGTGTTTTCATCAAAAGATTGAGCCGCGCTACTTTCATTTAATTGATCAAAACATTAACAAGGAAAGAAATCCAACTGTTAGCATATAGGAATTTAAATGACTTAGTTTTGTAAGTGAAGTTCAATTTGCAAGGTGCAAATAGACCATAGATAATGCCTAAACTTGGAAATCATAAATGTGCTTATATACTAAATAATTTTTCGCAATATTACCAGTGTCGTCATTAAGCTACAAAGTAGACTCAGTACGACTGGTTACAAACACTTTTGCCGACAGTAATCTTTCTAGGCAGCCTAATGCAGCTCATTCAAAACTATGCAATATTTGTTAATGATATTATTGCGCAATACGAGATATTTGCATAAAGAGGACTTTCAAATCTGCAATGTTATCATGTTTTATGATCCAACCGGTTCGAAAGCAGTTATAGGGAAGTTGTTATCACGAGGGAATTCTGATTTTTTCAGAGTAATAAGGAAACTGTGGTTTTCGCCAAGTTGATGTCGAGGATCAGGTTTTCTAGTTTGTAATTTCAAGTTGACAAAATGGTATTGAATAGGACTGGATTTTAATAAGTTATTTTATTTTATTATAATCTATTTACTTCGGTAATAGAATATTATTAACGATAAATATAAAGCATTTAAATATAATGAGAAATTTTTTATTTTTAGATTACAAATAAGTGAGGGTATGAAATTGAAAGTACACCATAATTAATACATCATATTTGACCTTTAATAGCTATTCAAAATAACAAAATAATTTAAGTTAATAAAAGAAGAACTAAAACATACCAAATATTTTGTGGCTCGTTAAAAGTCAAGATTGTTTTAAGTTCAATTTATGAATAAAATTAGAATGAATGATTACGCAAACATTTTGGAATAAATGTGTTAGGAATTTCCTATAAAATTCGTTGTGAATAATTTTCTCTGTATTCAGATTAATAATTAGTAATGGAGCAAGAATTTTGGTTCATTAATTAGCACGAGCATAACATGTAAATTTTATAGAACCTTATATAATTATGACAGGTCAATCAACGATTCAGATAATACGGATGCATAACGTTTTTTCAATACAACTTTTGGAATGTAACTTTTGGTCTATTAATAATTTTTTTGCAATACTTTTACAAATAACGTGTTTTGCAGATCGTCGGGTCACATACTGCAAAACCTTCAGGTTATTTCGCAAAGTTAATATCCCGTGAATATCGTTACGAAAAACTTCAAATCGAATGTAAATTATGTTCGTGTACCAATATATTTCATTCTAAAGATTAATTTCGAAAAATTTTAATTATCAGCGAATTGTCACTTTCATCAGTAACGATTCGTCCAGACGATGAGTACAGGTTCACTTTTTGCAGTATCTTTGAAATGTGATCATAAACATATTAAAATATTATTCTAATAACTCGTAAGTCTACTAACAATTATGTAAAATACTTTCAGACGTCATCCGACCAAATTACAGGCATTAGATTTTTTGAAAATCTTTTAAAAAAAAATCATGTGAATCGTAGCGGAGATTTTTAATTAGTGACTATGAAAGCTCATAAAACAGCGTAAACATCAAAACTGCATGTAAGACTCAAAAGTTACATTTTCTTTTTAATTCAAATGTAACATAATTTCTCCGAATACGTCGTAGTAGTAGCATTCCAATTAAGGCGCGGTTTTCAAAGTTACCTCTGCTCTGTAATTACAGAGCTCCCCTTATTTTTTCCACACTCGCGCGCTCTGTCATAAGCGCACATTAAAGCGCACTCACGCGCGAGCCATATGTCAACGCTCTAAACTCGCCTCCTAACCAACCGACAGTACCGCGCATTCACCACCTAAAAAAAAAAGGAACGTAAATTGGCCACTTATTTAAATACTCCCCCTTTTGCCAACACGGCAATGACAAAAACAAAAGATCGCGCGATCGCGCGTCCGGCGTGCAGGTGTGAAAATTTGTAACTTTGACGCGTTCTATACCTTTTCTAAATCAAAACACCGAGGAAACTACATACAAAGTATATAATACAGTATCCCGCTCCATTTTCCCACCCGCTCTTTTACTTGCGCGCGCGCGCGCTCTATCTATATACACGCGGGGGCCTATTCGCGAGTAGGCGAAACGCTACGGGGCCCATTCGCGATCGACACGCCTGCGAGAGTTGCTGCTGTTTGGCCTCGCGCTCCTGTCTGTACAGTGTACCGAGTTCTACGATGCGTTAAATGAGGGTAGCGACTAATGGGCCAAGAAGCAGCGAAGAACGAATTGTAAAGACCGTGAAAGTCGTTCACTTCGATTTCCGCGACCTTTTCTACTGAAGATTGGTATTTGCTGCTGATAGTTTGTTGGGTGTTCGGTGCCGTGAATAGTGACAGTGTTACAAGGGTTCGCTGGTGAGGGGCAATACGATGACGAAAGTCTGCTGTTGTCGTGGTTTGGTGCTGCAGAAAGAAAGATTCTGAGTGCTTTGACGAGTTCTGAGGTACTAAATTGTAACCGAGTAATATTTTTTTTTCGTTATTAAAAGAGAGAGAGAGAGAGAGAGAGAGAGAGAGAGAGAGAGAGAGAGAGAGAGAGAGAGAGAGAGAGAGAGAGAGAGATGGGTGGGTATTTTATTGGTGAATGTTGATAAAAGCTCATTATGAAAAGACGGATGTTTGTAAATTTTTGGCTGGTTTAATCGTCTGCTCTATAGAAAATTTATAAACTGCACTTTTTTATATCAGAGAAGTAATTTTTATATGTAGCATTGTAACTTGTACATTTTTAATAATATTTTGGGTAATTACGTTAAAAATAAACAATCCGAGCAGTAATTTCACTTTAAAAAAATCTTCATATACCGACTGATATCGATCCGACACCTAACACCTAACGTTACAGCATCGAGAAAACCAAACGACATTGTCGCACCCCTGTGTCAAGTAAAATCAACAACAAAAGACGAGCGCCATGTCGTGGGTACCACCGAATCTGGTAGAGCTGTGCCCACTCCTCAGCCAAGTGTCGACATGTCAGCCTGGTACGATACTATTTCTAACATTCCTGGCTGAACTATTTGGCTACTCGAAAGATGACAGCTTCGTTATGAAGTTTTCCCCCTTTTCGTCGTCCTTCATTAAAAGTCGCGGAAAAACGAAGACAAAGACAACGACGACGACGGAGCTGTCGAACAGTTTAGACGGATTCAACGGAAAGTTTCAGTCGCGCAGTTTCGATTACCATGGCAGTCCCAGCTGGGGAAATTTTTATGAAGACTACAATGCTCTAAGTGAACCTCAGGTGAATGAAATCGGAAATTATCTATTTTAAATGTCAGCCGAATGTGAATGACGTTGGTTCTGATTGTCAGAAAACTTTTAGTCATATAATTTCACACGAAGAAGTACTTCGTTGTTGAAATTGTAATCATTTTTTTAAACACTAAAAGGATTTAAATAGAAACAATATCAAGGTTTCTAGTACATACATCGAAGAATTCTTAAAAGTATTTATCAATAAGTAATTATCTTGATTATTTTTGCGTGAAAAAATTACAATTGACAAAACTTTTACTAAACAAGTTTGAGTATTTAGCGCATTAAAATAATTTTTGTGATTCATTTCGTAATCATACATTGCAATGTAAATTTTTTTTTCTTGCTGAATTATATTAGTCTGACAAGAGTATTAAAATGAACTAATAAGTTTAATGATCATTAAGCATGCACAAAATAGGTAATAAACTATCATTATTAAAGGAAATTTATTCCTGCAGTTATAAAAGTAACGGCAAAAAAGTCATTTTTACTTGTGTTGACTAAAAAAAAAAAAAATCATTATGTTAATTTAATAGTGATAATAATCTCGAAAAAATGACGAAATTATCTTTTAAATTATGAATACTGCAGAGACATTATTTTTAAGTGCAAAATTTGTTATCTGATAGTTCTAAACTACAACAATTTTAATGAATAAAATAAGCTACATAAATAAAATAATGTCTCAAAAAATATTCTATGATGAAATTTGTAGCTAAGATTGCACTATTTAAGAGAATTATGTAGTCAAGTTTATATCTTAATTTTCTCTAATTTGACAAACATTCGCCCATACTATAAGCAAATTATCGTACGCTAGCAGTACCATTTTTAACAATGACCTTAGGCTTTGTTTGCATTTTGTTCTCTTATTACAGAACAATTTCTACACACTTATTTTCACAAGCTAAATATTCGTAAAAATTCAATTCTTCAAATTCACATAATATACCATATCGAACGTCAATCTTTTAATCTACAGGTGAGTAACCTGCCTCCTTCGACCTTCGTCCCAACCTACACCCCAGCCTACTACGACTACGACCACGACCCATTGGTCCAGTACGATATGGGTTTTGGCAGACGTACCAAGCCCAAGCTACGCGACCGTTTCAACAGTTTCCTCTACCCGTTCTCCGGCACGCCTACGACAACTATGACCATATCGCCATCATCTTTGACGAGCAGATTCTTCGACCGCTTCCCAGGTCATACAAGCTCTACTACCGAAGCTACGACATATTCAACGTTCCGTCATAGCATACGTCGTGTCAACGCCAAGTTCCGTGCCACAACCATACCACCACCACCACCACCTGCCCTGGATTATTACTACGGTATGCCGATAAGACGACAGCAGCCATCATCACCTCAGACGGTGTACTATGACAACGACAACGACAACGTGTACTACACAGATAATCAGAACTTGGAGCAGTCGTTGTTTGGAGGTGTCGCGTCGTTGAATTACGAACAATTCGAACCACCAGCACCGGCTGTGTTTCCCGAGCCTACCGGCTTTCTACCCAAGGAATATGATTTTATTGTCGTAGGCGCTGGATCTGCTGGCTGCGTCGTGGCAAATAGACTTAGCGAGATTGCTGATTGGAAGGTAAGGCAGAAAAAAAGTAGTATTTTTATGAGGTGACGTGTTTAGTAGTATACATATAGGGATGCGGAAACGCGAAATTCTTTTATAATCGATCGATGCGGTAATCTATGGAAATAGGTGTAAGTATTGCATTAATTCATAGGATAAACGCTCTGATTATTAGCTGAGATTATTACGGCTCGCGGGGCTATAAAGAGGCGAATGGCTGCAAGTATGTCTTAAGAGAAAATTGTCATTGCTAAAACAAGATCGATGGGAAACTGATTGTTGTACGGTCGCGGTAGAGTTTTATGCTATTAAATTGAACATTCATAGGGAAATAATAAGCAATTGAAAGTATACTGTATTGTGGGAGGCGGAAAAAAACAATAGAAAAAAAAAATTTTCAAGAAACTTGTATGTGTGTGTGTGTGTATGTGTGGTTTCCCGAAATAACCCAATAAGTCCACTTTTCAAGTTTCTGAGAAAAGCGGGTTTTAATGTTAAAACTTATATGTAAGATCGGGAGAAACGAGATGAGTCGCGATACTTGACTAGTCAATTGACACATTCAAAACACATATTTATACGCTGGTTTCAACAGATTATACATTTTCTGATGAGTTCAAAACGCGTAAGAATTCTTTAATTTAATTATGAAATGGGTCAATAAATTAAAAAATTAACAATTGTTCAATGACTTCTTCTAACTTATTTAAGAAATTTCTATTTTTCTGACATTTCTATTAAATTTACGACCATTTGTATTGTATTATATTGTAAAATTTTAAAATGTTTATAATTTCAAAGTGTATAGGAATTTTTTAAATAAACAGATAAATATATATTAGCCATCATATTCACATTAAATTTGAATAGATAAAATAAATAATAACTACGATAAACGAAAAAAAATGATGGACTTATCCGGTTATTCCGGGCATAAAATTTGAAAAATGAACTTATCTGGTTACGTTTCGGGTGAATTGTAGCTTTACGGCAATATTTTTGCTACTACTGAAAATGATAAATGAAAAAGGCTTATTTAAAGATACAGAATTTGGGGTTAACTCGATTTTCAAAAAGTGGACTTATTCGGTTATTCCGGGAAGCCAAAGATATATACATTGCTTCCGAGAAAGCTAGGTGATTGTTAAAATCTGTAAAAACAGAGCGGCAAGATACCATAGGTTAGCATATTCGGTTCAAGAAAGTCCAAAAATTAAATAAGTAAATTCGAATTTTCTATACCGTCTCTCACTACGCAGTAAAGTAGCGTTATAGGATTTTAACGGCATCGGCAAATTATAGAGCAATTAAAACCTTCCGAACACTTAATGTGCAACTTTAAATACTGCTTGGGCAATTAAATTTGTTTTTTGTTCTCCATGACCATTTTTACGGTGCACTTGCAAGCTATAGGTAGTGAGAATATGCCGCGCCTGTTACCTGCTATTAACAGCCACGAATCCCATGCTAATAAGTCGATGAAGAAGGAAAAAAATGTCATTTTGGATTCCGCGCGACACAGCAAAATAATTGTGGTTAAAGGGCCATTAATAGTTCCGCGGCCTATTTTCTCGTTGGGGATAAACTACTTTGTTTCTAATCATAGGTATCGCAAAGTGCGCGAAACAACGAGTATATACATACATGTATCGTTCGAGAGCAAAATACTTTTGAATTCATAATACGTGAGCTTACATTTCGCATGTGGAAGATAATTTTTGGCTTGGATGACCGGTCATTTGAATAAAAATTAGATTGCTCAATAAACGAAGTAATTTTGCAAAAATACGAGAGGGTAAAAAAAAACTTGAAAGGGGAAAATTTCAGCTCTGTACGTATATACTGAGATATTACGATAAATATACATATGGGTAAAATTAATTATCTTGCTTACTGTCGACAGGGAAAAACTACACGTGGGAATATTCGTGGAGCGTATAGCAAAAAATTAATTTGAATTGCGAGTCAATTAGGCGCTGTCGCGCGGTGAAAATACGTACGCTGGATATTTGTTTTTCTGGAAAAACTATTCTACTGGTAATGTTAGCCAATCCAACCGGCTACAGAAGCCATAAATCTTAAGAAATGACGGTAAATTTCTCGAAGCGCGCTCTCTCTCTCTCTCTCTCTCTCTCTCGGATATTAATGAAAACTACTGAATGACAGGGAAGGAGTTCTTTCCAATTTCCATCGGCAAGCGAAAGCGTACGATTTTCTTCACGGGCCAATAAAGTTACAACCCAAAGGTTAGTCGCGTCGATTATAATTCGAATTTGACTCGCGGAAACGAGAGACCGTGGCGTCGTAAAATTGAAATTAAACTTTATTACCCGCGTCCGCTCGCTGTATATATATACTATATACACTCTATATACATACACTTTTCTACATTAACATCGACATCGCGCCTTTAGGCGTTATTGTTCCTATATTATCGTGCAATTGTAGTGCGTTCTGCATACGAAACAGTTCGTTATAGGAGAGACAGAAAAAACAAGAACGCATATACCCTATATTATACGCGATTTGTTCAATTAAAAGCGTGCAAACGAGATTATTAATTTGCACCTCTCGTAGCTATGAAATCTTTATCGTTTTTTATATAAACATTGGTGCAGCAGATACGGAAATACTCCGGCAATTAACGTAGCAGGCGTTGGTCGTATTAAGTCGTTAATTAAAAGGCACGATTGCAACGAGGGTATGTTTGTGTGTGGTATCATCGTCGAATTATCAACTACGCCCGCACGTGAATTTATATCGTATAGCTAAAAGTTCTTTCATAAAACCGCGATATCATTATTAACGAGCCTTTTTTTTTTACGTAAACATCTATAACGAGATAGCGATAATGGAGAGCTTATTGCTTCTTCCGTGCGTCTGTACGGAAAACACGCGAAACCAACGTTTTTGCTTTGCACACGCGTGGGTGCGACTTTCGTTCGCGTGCGTACGCGTTGTATCTACGATGTATATATATATATATATAAATATACATACCCGTGTACATGTATATATGATATATATCGACAGCCTGAGCACGTGATTTGCAATTCCAACGCGTGCTGCTGTTATACACTTTCGTACGCGATTGGATTGGAGCGTAGGAGAGAAAGAACGCGGCGGTGGAATGTAAGAGGCGTGCGCGAGTTGTCGGTAAAAAAAAGTTGACATTGAAGGATTGCGGTGGTTCGGAAGGTTCCGAGAGAGAAGAGAGAGAGAGAGAGAGAGAGAGTGTATATAGATCCCGGAATTGGGAGAAAAAAAGCGCGCGAGCTTTTGTTGGCGGTTTGTATACGCAGTGGACGGGAAAAAGATCGAAGCGGGCGATGTTTTATTATCGTTCGTTGCAGTATAATAATCATAAATGTGCCAAGTTTCGTTGTAAATTTTTTCCTTTTTTTTTTCTTTCAGCTCGATTTGAAAGTTTAACATTTGGTGTGTATGTATAAAAGTGTAGTGCGTATACTGTGGTGACTGGGTGAAAAGATATATTGAGGAGGTATAGGTATAGAATGTATAAAATGCGGAGAGAAATTCATGTTTTTTAAGTACCAAAACGAAATGTTAATATATTTTAATGCATATATCTGTATGCAAGCGATGAAGGATCGTTTATAATGAAGTGAATTTTAATTCACTGGTTATCAACGATTTCATGCTCGGATTCCGTATCAATTTTAAACGCGTTAAATTGTAGTATAGTTATAAGTTATAGTATAGTAAATTTTTATATATTTTTATTCCGAAAGTGTTAAAACATTGGTATATAAATTGGTATATATTGCACGATTTATATTGTAACAATTCCAAGCGGTAAAAGGACTAATTGCAAACTATTAGCGCTGTAGCTATTTTTTCTCAGTTTTTCTTCGCGCCGTTCGTTAACGTTTTCATTTGAAAGATAAATATTCATTCGGAGGCAAAAGACAATTGTCGACGACGGTACTGGGGTTATTTAACAGGCGGCGTTGACCGCGCTGAAAAGTTTAAAGGCGCGTGCGCGCGCGCAGTGAGAATAACTATTTTCACTCTGATTTGTAATCGTATATATAAAATCGCATAATCTATAATTTTCTTCGTTCGCGCACGGATGACGGAAGTCGATTTTGATTTGTCCACGAGGTGCGGCCAATATTACAAATAATTCATGACTATTTGACCAACGTGGTTTACTCGTGAGGATATAAAATACAATATTCGAATTAGGAAATCACTTTTCGATAATGTAAAGTGAAAGGGAAACGCTCACATGGAAATTCTATTTCATCGGTATACTATACCAGCTGGGCGGGTAATTATATACTATATATAGTTTGCGTGAACTTAATGTAAACAATATGAATGATTATTAAGAAATGTGACAGATAGGAACAATATTTATTTATACCACTGTAAAATGTTTGTTAAAGTTGTTTTGAAAATAATGATTTTTATAAATATCATTTGTTTTACAAATGTAATATTGTTTATGTGTAGGTAAAACAATAGTGAACTTATGCAAATTGAACGATCGGAAAAACTACATGTTTTTTTGTGCACTACAAATAATAAACAGATAATTAAGAGGCAGAAATTGCAGTTAAGATAACATGATTTAACACCGCAAGTATTCCGGAAGCATGGAAACACAATTACTTTTGTTTTCATCGTTTCGAAAATTATAATTACCGCTGCAACTAATTATAAACTCTTTAATTTGATACATAACATTATAAAATGAGATACTATATCTCTCTCGATGGAAGTTAAATTTGCTTAAAATAAAACTACGTATACTAAATACAAATTCGTGCAATACGAGTATATATATATTATAAAACGTTATCTGCGAGTTCCCAACGAACTCCCATTATTCAAATTCAGTCTAACCGTCACCTTCGATTTCCGCCAATATTCGGAATCAATACCGATAAAACCAGCTATCCGCAACCGTAAAAAAAGATTGATCTCAATTCCAACAAAAAAAAAATACCGTCTAACTAACCATGTAACTATCGGTACGCTTTAGCGTATACAAATCCCGTGCAAATCGTCGTTGTCGTAGTCGCGCTTCGCAACGACGGTAGCGGTGCACCTAGAAATTCCTCACCAGCGAAATTATACGCACACGCTTTTGTACGCGCGAGGTATACACTTATATATATACAAGCGTAAGAGGAAAAAAGTGAACGGACCGTAGAACGGCACCAGCACGCCACACCCGCACGGTGGTATTCGCAAATTATCCTCTTTTGATATATAATTGTCCCGTTGTTGAGGAGGAATACAAAATAAGAATTCGATGGGTGTATATAGACTCGATACAATTTGGAATCTATCGTTAGAAATTTTTCGGGTCTCGATTGCACAATGATTACGAGAATGTTGCCCGCGTCAGGATGATGGATATTGTTGCGACTGGCAGTCGAGCACTGTTTGATTATCGACTACACTGTCTGTGTGTATATATATACACACACATAAAAACGGTTTCTTTCAGTCAATTTATCCGAGCCAATTATTATCGAATTAAGCTTGCTTTATGCGCTTGATATAATTGCGTTATAGAGCGCCACAGGCAAACTTTACGAGTGTTATGATTAAATGGAATACAAATGATTATTAGCAATCAATGTCGACCATCTCTCATATCAACTGACTTTACTTATAATTAATCATTTAATTCTAATAGTATATAATATTGATATATATATATATATATAATCCGATTGATTATGTTTTAATATTGTATAAAATATATTATACTATAGTATATAATTTCATCATCCCTCTTTACACTCGAGAGGACGAAAACCGTCGTTAATTAGGTATGTGTTAACAATGAGCTTTGCTTTAAGGTGCTACTGCTCGAGGCTGGAATAGAGGAGCCACTGGTGGCGGACGTGCCAGCTTTCGCGCCTGCTTTACGAGGTAGCAACGTCGACTGGCAGTATCGTACGACACGAATGAAGAATGCATGTCGGTCCAAGAGAGGTGGCACGTGCAGCTGGTCCCGTGGAAAGGTAAATAAAACTTTGTCTTTGCACTCGTCATCGAGCGATTATTCGAGTACAACTAAGTTATGATTTCTCCGTTTAAATTTCCGTGGGATTAAGTGACCTAATTTTTTTCTATAATGATTATATAATACTAGTGTTTAATATCATTGATAGTGGAGTTGTAAGTAGGATGTTTTGTAAAACGACTGGTTGCCTCAATTTGCTGATGTATATTTACTTTTGTTTCAAGTCGAGAAACGATATAATTTATATGCAATGAGTTGGGTGTTTGGTATCTATGCAGAAAACTGACTCTGCTCTTTTATTAGTACTCACAATAACCAGCACGAACCGAGCGAACCGAAAGGTTCTCAGGGCGTTGCAATGTACTGACCTGAAACATAAAGAAATGCGTGATTTAATATTTTAGTAACGCGAGCACATAGCAGAGATGATATTTTTACAGACGTGTAAATAAACAAATCAGTTTATAGAGACATTTATTTTCATTTTTAAAGGCCATGCGTTCTATATAGAGGAAAGTTTCTGTAGATAATATCTATTTTGATTTACAGGTAATGGGCGGCTCGAGTACATTAAATTACATGATGTATATTCGCGGCAACAGACAGGACTACGATAACTGGGAGCGAATGGGTAACGTTGGCTGGAGTTATGACGAAGTCTTGCCGTACTTCAGAAAGTCTGAGGATAATGAAGATCCGGAGGTGAGTAAAATCATTATATACTGCATAATTACTATACTTTTCTAAGACATTAAATGGTAATTGTAAATTTGTTTTGTGAATAGAGTAATTTACTTAGTTATAAACGTATAAGAATAATAGTTATAAAACAGTACTAAAACTTTCTAATAAAAAAATGTTTATTTCTTTTTTCCATTGATACAATTATCTCAAAAGTTTAATTTTAAAGTATAAAAAATATGATGTGCTTTTTTCAGATCGTCCAGAAAAATCCCTATTACCACAACACAGGCGGATATCAAACAGTGGAATGGTTTGAATACGTAGACCAAAATGCCAAGATTCTGCTGGACGCTTGGCAGGAGATTGGTTACGAGCTGGTCGACGCGAATGCGGTACAACAAATAGGCTCTGTACACCTTCAGTCTACAGCTATTCACGGTGCTAGGCAAAGTACGAACGGTGCCTTTATTCGTCCAATTCGTAAAAAACGACCGAACCTCGAGATTGAAACCCAAGCCGAGGTGACGCGTATCGTCATCGATCCCGAAACGAAAACTGCCACCGGTGTTGAATATCGCGTGAAGAGTGGTTTCGTAATGGTGGCAACAGCTCGCAAGGAAGTCATCGTCTCCGGTGGAGCAATTAATTCACCAAAGCTTTTGTTGTTATCCGGTATAGGACCTGCCAAAGAACTTCAGCAACATGGCATCAGAGTTATTCAAGAGTTAGCCGTTGGCCGTAATCTTCATGATCACGTGACTACGGATGGCTTTGTCATCGTCCTATCGAACAAGACTGTTACGAGCAAAGAAATTGAAGAAATTAAGCAAGATTCGTTTCAATGGTTAAATAGCCAGAGTGGACCGTTAGCAGCTCTTGGGTCATTAGCATGTGGTGCCTTTGCTCAAACGCCATTTGAATCCACTCCAGATTTACCGGATATACAGTACGCTTTCGACGGCATGAATGTTGACGATTACATCATTGATCCAGCTGAATCTGGAGAAACTTCAGTCATGCCCTTGGCTTATTACAATGGAATTAATATCAGACCTGTGCTACTGGCACCTAGAAGTCGAGGAACCGTAACATTAAACAGAACCGATCCTGTCGGTGGACCACCACTCATAGATCCCAATTACTTTTCCGCTTTTCCAGACCTTGATGCCATGGTAGCTGGTGTCAGAATTGCTCAGGATCTCTTTCAGACGAGGGCTTTCCAGGAGAATGGATTGCGTATGTTTGACATTCCCTTGCCTGCCTGTCGTCAGCATAAATTTAACAGCCAAGAGTACTGGCGATGTGTGATTATGGAGTACACGAATACCTTGTATCATCCAGTGGGTACGTGTAAAATGGGCCCGAGGCAAGATGCCGAGGCTGTGGTGGATCCTCGATTGCGAGTTTATGGAATTCAGAGGTTGCGTGTAGTGGATGCTTCAATTATGCCAATCGTTATGAGAGGTAACACGAACGCTCCAACGATAATGATTGGAGAGAAGGCAAGTGATATGATAAAGGAAGACTGGCTAAATGAAGCACCAAGTTTTGTATCTACAGAACCGTACATTTGATTTTCTTAATAAAAATTTGAATCCGGTTGAACTGCGTCTTCATTGGATTGATACGGAACAAAATTTATCAATGTGAAGAAAGAAAGCCTAGTTTTTGTCAATATTAAATTCCTCTTTTTTTTATTAATGATGCTATACTATTTTCAAATCTAATGTTTTTTATACATTTTTTATAGTAATTAATGAATTTCTTTATTCCTATTCTAATTAGTCTAAATCACTTATTTCTTATACTATAAAATTTTATTGAGTCTCAGAGGTATTATTGTGAAGTGTTTCAAGTGATAGTGGCACGTTATCAAGTTGAAATATGCACAGTTGCATAAAGACTAAAGAAACCAACTACGATATCTGCAATAGTAATAGCGACGTTGACACATTGTTTTTATTGTATTCAGTTTAAATTTAATCATCACTTTTTATATGTGTACTCTTATGTTGTCGATTTACCTAAATATATTTTCACACCCAAATATATTTGTTTACGACATCATCACACAAAAAAAGGAAAATGTAAATTCAAAAACTGTTAAAATATTCAATAGTAATATAGGTGTTAGTATAGCCTATATCTTGTAACATAATATTGTATTTTATTTAATATGTAAGTAGAGATATTTGTCATTACATATCAATAAAGTATATTCTAGTTTAATAAAACAGAAGCTTAAGTACATATTCTTTTACCTATTTAGCTAATAAAAACCAGAACAATTGTGAGTTAAATAAACACCTTTATAAAGTTTATATAACACTACACTACTTTCAGCACTTTTTCAAAATGCCAAAAACGAAATGTTGTGATAATACTCAATAGTTTTCACTCGTAATAACTGATGCATTCAGACTGCTATCATTGGTCTATAGAAACATCTTGTCACTTATTTTACGTAAATTAACTACAGTTTCTTTTCAGTAATTAAATTTAATGTTTACAGTGAATTTTCGCTTGGTAATATCTGCTTATCCATACATCCGCTGAGTTCTCTAACTACCAGAAAAAATTGGTCCATTGTGCAAAATGTAGCAGCAATCATACAACGTATGCCGGGCTTTTTGTCTTAGGAGTAAAAGTGAACGGTATAAAGTCTACAGGGACGCTGGTTTCGCGACTACGCCTGACTAGCTAAGATAAAGTGGATGGATAAAGTGTGTCAGGTATAGATAAACAGAATGACATTAGCGGGCGTGGACACAGAATGCATAAAAATACTAACGAAGCCCTGGTAGAAACGTTAACGATGCGTTGGCTAATTATTGGTCAATTTTGGAGTTAAAAACGACACACTATCATTAT